>NEWO01000043.1:1481683-1502445 GCA_003013225.1 Phalaenopsis aphrodite | reverse complement strand
TGATTATTGTGGAGAACGAGCATAATGAATTAATATCAACAAGACATGTCATATGATGACACACTTGTATTGATTATATGAAATGAAACACACCACCAAGAAAGACCATTTCCCCCTTCCCTTCCTATATCGAATGCTAGATAGATTAGCTGACCACCCATTTTTGTGTTTCTTAGATGGATATTCAGGGTATTATCAAATTCGCATAGCCTTGCAGGATCAGGAGAATACTACATTTATGAGCCATATGAGACTTTCACACTAATGAGAATGTTTTTTAGACTCTACAATGTGTCTACCACTTTCCAGTCTTGCATGATGCTCACATTTTATGATTAGTAAAGAGATCACGATATTTATGGATGATTTATTAAAGTTTTTTTGAGAAAAAGTAGTAAAGGAGGTCCAATTGGCCTGTATGAGTGTGAAAATGATATCATTAGTGTTCCTTTAAAATGTTACTCTATTTTAGAAGTAACATATTTTGGAAGTTCTTTTATTTTTGCAATTTTTTTGAAGTATGTCTATAATCTTCAGAACAACTTGCTTTTAAAAGCACATGCATCAACTAGTTATAATGACTAAAATGAAGCTCAAAACTCTCAAGTAGTAGTAATTGTGACAATAATAATAAGAAGAATTGTAACAACAACAATAACAGTTTAATGATATGACTAATAATAGTAACAAAGTTCCAATATCAATTAAGTGGCAGCTAAGGTTAGCATTCTTCATTTCAATTAAAATCATACATCCATGATCCAAATGCTTTTAGGAGCATTTTTTGGAAAGTAGAGAGATTATGTATTGGATAACAAAAAGCCTGATCTACTAAGAAGAATATATTCAATCCAGTAGAAACACAAAAGCTTACTAAGTTAAACAAAGAAAACAATTAGAGAATTGATAGCTTCTCACCCTTGGCAGAAAATGATAAGAGAAAGGATAAATATACAAACAATATGAAATGCATTACCAGAATCAGAAGAATAATTTGTTAAAAGTTACCCATAGCTACACAAGACCCTGCACTTCAAAACCTTATCATGCACATAAAATCCTGGCATCACCATGATTTTTACTTGCACTAAAGAATGTGTCCTTTGTTGCCTGCCTTTAAGAACATCTTCCATGTACAGCGGATCAAAACTTCGGTTCTCACCAACCCTCAAAATCAACAAAGGGGGGGTAAAGGAGAATGCGAGTAAATGAAGCAGCCACATGCATTTGGCAGCGATGAAAAATGACTGGAGCAGCAGTTCGGGCCATGGCCTCGACCAATTCAATATAGAAACAATGCTGCTCATCTTCTGATCACAGAAGTAGCTAAAATCATCGCTGTAATACTTAGTCCCTTTCCTCAAAACTTCATTCCAGCTCAAATTCCGAAGTGAGACGAAAGATGAGAAGTTCTCCAAGCAATCTTGATGAGGGTCAAGAAGCTTTGGTGACCCATTTTTCTGGAACACACAGTTCTCAAAATCTTGGTGCAGTGACTGATTTATGAGAGCTTGTAAATGATACAGAACAGCTTTTGGGTACTTTTTGTCCGAAGTTAATGGATTTGGATGCACAAGCATGCTTAATTTTTCCAGTAAACTGCTATCAGTTTTATCGATATTGTCAATGAGAGCCTTGCAGAAGTGCTTGACGGAGAGTCTTGCTTCAGAAACTACCTGCAGGAAGCCCTCTACCATTACTTCATGGCTAACAGGCATGGAGTTTTCATTACAGCTGTGGTTAATATTAATTGGCTTAGTTCTCTTTAATGTACTGAGAACTTGTTTTCCTTGTTCATGAACTGCCTGCTTCAGAGACCTCCTCAGCTCTTCACAGTAGGACTCTAAGGTTTCTAGCTTTTGCTGAAGCTCACCAAGAGAAGCCCTCGTCTTTGCAACTTCAGCCAATGCTGCATCTTTTCGTTCATTGGCCTCAAACAACTCCCTTTTCAATGTTTCAAGTGAGAATGTTCCCCAATCCGTTAAAATCTGGCGCATGTTTTCTGATTCATTTGCATTTGGAGACATTTCTAGTTTGTTTTTCTTCTTTGTTTTATGAAACAACCATGAAAAGGTAGTTCCTCTGCTCTTTGATTGAGGCGGAAGCGGAGTGCGAGTATCGACTGAAGGAGTTACGTTATTAACACTCTCGAGGTTGTTCTGCTCAGCATCAGCCTCCATACTGATTGTTGCAAGGTTGCTTGTGGTGTTAAATGTCACTGATTTTAGTTCTCCTGTGGCACTTCTCCTACTTAAAGACTTGTAGACATCAACTTCTGGAGCAGTTTGCATGATAGGATTTTGGTGGTTTATGCAAAAAGATTTGTTGGATAAATATTCATTTGTTAAAAACGCCAGCTGATCATCTTTCAGAGAAGAAAACTTATTTTTCACAGAATTTGTGTCAGACAGAACGTTCTCATTATCTCTGGGTTCTCCTTCCAGCCTAATTTCACTCCAGCATTCTGAAAGGCTTCTATCAGGGCGGATAAACTGATACCCAGGCAACGGCTTATCTTCGTAAGTCTGTCTCTAACCATCACAGATCAGAATCTTAAAAGAAATCACGCTCAGAAAAAATTAAATGTAGTCTCAAAGTCATCATTTTGAGGTAAATGACAGAAAGAAAGAGAAGCACTTTTTGGTTGAGAATTTGACCAACTGTTCTATGAATAAAGGCATTTACCAAAATTTTGGGGTGACAACCTTCATGATTAAGTAATTTTGAGCTTGATAACTTAGAATGAGAGTCATGAAATGTTAATTAAGTTATTTCCACATATTCATAGATTTTTACTCTAACCCATCAGCTTTTTAGCCCATTATACTCATTTTGAGTTTTTAATGATTAAATGGTTGCTATAGCATAGACTTTAGATATTTTTACGTGTCAGAAGATTTGCAGTGGTAGAGTGGTAATTTAATATCTTAATGTGCACGAAGACCCAACACACACAAATAAATTAAAAAGTTATAGGAGAAGACATCAATATTTTTTACGTGAAAAAAAATTCTGAAAAAGAAAAAACCACAAGACTCAGCCCAGTCAAAGTAATCCACTATAAGTTCATAAATACAAATATGGATTATTATTCCATAACTGGGAAAGAAGAGTTACAATGTTACACCGAGTATAATATGTGTCCGTACATAATTTACAAAAAAAGACAGGGGCCAAAAGAAAACCACCGTATTCTAATCATAACAGTCGTAAGCAATTGCCGCCGGGAGTTATTACCGGGTATTCAATACACAATATGTAGAATATGTCATTGCACATTATTCGGGTACTTTGTTTTGCCGTATTCAGGATACTTCATTATACTGTATTCAGGATATTTAGTTACACGATATTTAAGATACATCGTCAAAAAACAAACAGCGGCAAGTAGGAGGAGGCCGACAGTGGTCGACGGTGGCCGGCAGATGGTGGTCGAGGGCTACGAAAACATAAAGCTATTGTCGGGTCTTCGGTCGATAATAAAATTGGAATTTGACTCCCCATCCCGAATAAAGAGAAGTGGTCTATTTATTGCCCCGGGGGGAGGGGCACTTTGATCATTTGACGAATAACACCAACAACCACCCGATTGAATGACCCATGATAATTCCCCTTGATCATATGAGATATTTTGATGATTTAAAGGTCTTAATGTCCTCAGAATTGGGTAATCTTGGCCGGGCTCGTTAGGTTCTTATTATCAAAACGATCGATTTGACTATAGGCATGTTAAATTTGAAGTTAATTTGACGCTCCAATTAACTACCCAAAACCTTCAAATGTGGTTTAATGACTTGATTCGGGCTCGATCAGTCTTTGGCATCATTACGTTCATCTTGTCGAGACGGCCAGTTTGACTTAAAATTACCGAAATCGGAGCTTCGATTGATCTTTGATTTTAATCATAATATATTTTGATTAAAAAATACCTCGAGATTCGTGTCAAATAATAAAATTTCTGGATGACGCATCAGACATAAAGATATAGCTATCTCATTGATTAAGTTGATTCAACATCTATCTTATGGTCTATATAATTAATGATCTTTAATCATAATATTTTATAATGTTTGACTAAGCAAAATTTTTGCAATAATCTGAGTCCAATGCAACAGCTTTGAATTATCTAGACATGGAGAAAAAGGAACTAATATTGTATTTAAATTCCACTAACAGGAAAAGAAAACTGAAACCAAATAGTATTAGGTAGCGACGGCAGTATTTTATAAGCTGCAACCATCAATACCTAGATGATAAATTGTGATGTACCCACTCCATCAAATCACATGCTTTATAACCTTGTCAGACCGTATGCACAGTAGGTTGAACCAGCTGGACATTTTTAGCAATTTAGTATATTGCACTTAAAGAAATTAGTTGAAGGGGAAAGATTTAATTAGTTTGGAGTGATGAAAACATGTTGGAACGTCGAGTATCCACTTTTCAAAGAAAAAATTAATCTAAAGTAAATGATAAAAATTGGATCATCGGAATAGGATCATCTACTGCAAACCCCACATTACAGTCAAATACAAAATACCAAGCTGAAACTGTAGAATTATGACAACAACGCTGTTGTGAAAAAAACGACGGCAATAAAGCGAAAAACAGATCTAGAAAAATTACACCAGAAAAGATGATACAAGATTTACGTGGTTCGGCAAATTGCCTACGTCCACGGAGCTGCAAAGGATTTTATTAGCTTTGAGGATTACACCGTAGACCACGTCGACTTACAAGAAAGAATTCTCTCTCTCTCTCTCTTCTCACCTTCTCTCTCTCTAAACCGAGAGTCACACCAATACGAAGAAATATAACTTTTAAAGAAAAACTTCCTTGTGATTCATTTATTTCAATCTCACGACAAAATATAATCCAATGAGAGAAAGCTGTTTGGAGAGTAATAATATCCATCCTTGTAATCGTGAGACCCTTTTAAAGCTTCACAGTATCCAACTTGTTTTGGTAACCCTTAATTTCGTGATTCCATGGAATCATGCTTTAATGACCCATATAAAGTCCATTAAGGCAAGCTATCAAATTCATTGTCTTTTTCTCTATAGAAACAGGAGGGGCGAGAGATTAATCTAATAAAGCTTAATTAATTAATTAAGTTTTCCTTAATTTTTCCTATCAATAGAAGATAACTGTTTTAAATAAAAAATTGAGAATCATCAAGCTATGGCAGAAAATAAAATACATAAGGAAATGAATTAAGAGCAGATAAATTATAATCAATTTATCAAAGAATCTGTCGTAATAGGAAGTGGACCGGGTCTCCACCTTCCTCAGCAATTCTCTCACTTGGAGACTGGGACACTAACTGCACTATCCATTGGTTGCACTGTCATTTTCCTCAAACGTGATATCCTCCACCTCTGCAACTCAAAAACCCCTATCTTCAAGCTAGAAGACCAACTGAAGTCGAACACAACTTCAGTTTCTCAAGTGTGACACCCTTGGTCAACATATCAGCAGAATTCTTGCTTCCACAAATTTTCTCAAGTAGTAACTGTCCGTCATCTAACAATGATCGAATAAAGTGATATCTGATCTGAATGTGCTTAGTTCTTGATTGAAATGTTGGATTTTAATTAGGAATATGACGCTTTGGCTATCACTGTAGAGAGTGCCTTTCTGAACCTCCTTATACAATTCCGCCAAGAAACTCTGCAACAATATCATCTCCTTAGCAGCCTCTGACACTGCAACATACTCAGCCTCTGTAGTGGACAAAGAAATTGTCTTCTATAGATTAGAGCCCCATGACACAGCAATACCGCTAAGAGTATAAACATAACCTGTAGTACTCTTCCTACTGTCAACGTCTCCAGCTAAATCTGCATCAACATAACCCTGTACCTCTAGGCTCTTTCCTGAGAAACACAAACAGGTTCTGAAGAGCCTTTTAGATATCTCAAAATCCACTTCACAGCTTTTCAATGTTCCTTCCCTGGATTACTCATGTATCTGCTCACAACTCCCACTGCATGAGCAATATCTGGTCTGGTACAGACCATAGCATACATAAGTGAACCGATAGCTGAAGCGTAAGGAACCTTACTCATGTAATCTTGTTCCTCCTCTGACTTGGGTGATTGATTTTTGCTAAGTCTGAAGTGACTGCCTAAAGGTGTGACAACTGGCTTGACCTTGTTCATGTTGAACCTGTTAAGCACATTTTTCACATATTCAACTTGTGAAAGTTGCAAAGTGTCTTTGACTCGATCTCTAACAATCCTCATGCCAAAGATTTGTTTTACCGCTCCCAAATCCTTCATTGCAAAGTGCTCTGACATCTGCTTTTTCAGATTATTGATCTTATAAATGTTGGCCCCTGCAATAAGCATATCATCTACATACAACATGATGATATACGAATAGTCAAAGTATCTAACATAACAATAGTGATCTGTCTGGTAGCTGCTGTATCCAACATTTTGTATGAAATTATCAAACTTCTTGTACCATTGTCTAGGAGCTTGTTTCAGACCAGACAAGCTCTTCTTCAATCTACAAACTGAATCTTCTTTTCCTTGTACCACGAACCCTTCAGGCTGGTGCATATAGATGTTTTCTTCAAGGTCTCCATGAAGAAAAACTGTCTTCACATCTAATTGCTCTAGGAATAGATCTTCGGTAGCAACCATAGTCAGAATCATCATAATGACTGTGAGTTTTACCACAGGAGAAAAGATCTCAGAGTAATCAATGTCTTGCTTTTGTTGAAAACCTTTTGCAACAAGTCTGACCTTGTACTTTTTACTGTCATCAGACTCAGTCTTTACCTAGTACACCCACTTGTTGTGCAATGTCTTCTTCCCTGGGGGAAGTTCTGTTAGATCCCATGTCTGATTTCTCAGCAGGGAATCCATCTCCTCCTTCATGGCTAGCTCTCACTTGCTAGAATTTTCATCTGCTAAGGTTTCTTCATAGCTTTGTGGTTCTCCATTATCTGTCAGCAATATGTAATTTAAAATTGGTGAGTAACGCTGCCGCGAATGCCTGCTTCTGATTGACCTCCGAACGGCGACTGGAGTAGTGAATGACTCTGGACCTGTCTGCGGAATAATAGGAATGGGTGCCCTAGACCCATTCTCCTCCTCATTCCTGTCTCCGTCCTGCTCTGTGTTTTCTGGTAGATCGTCGAACTCCACGAACTCTGACTTCTGAGGAGCTACTCCAGAATTTGTATTGGCCTTGTCCTTGTACATCATCTTCTCATTGAAAATCACATTTCTGCTTCTGATAATCTTCCAATCCTGATCATCCCAGAAACGATAACCAAATGTTTCGTCTTCATAATCAATGAAATAACATTTCTTTGACTTAGCATCAAGCTTGCTACGTACATCAGGATTGATTAACACATAAGAAAGACAACCAAAAGTTTTAAGATGAGAAAATTTGACCTCTTTGACGCTCCACACCTCCTCAGAGAATTTACAGTCTAATGAGGCAGATGACCCTCTGTTGATTAGGTAAACTGCAGTGCTGACCGCATCTGCCCAGAAGGTTGGTGGTAGTCCTGCGTGCAATCTCATGCTACTAGCACGCTCATTGATGGTCTTGTTCATGCGTTCCTGCAACTCCATTTTGCTGTGGTGCCCCGGAATGGTCTTCTCCATTTTGATACCTTGAGCTGCACAGTACTCCTTGAATCCACCATCAATGTACTCACCACCATTGTCAGATCTTAAACATTTCAGTTTTAGATCTGTCACCGTTCAACCATGGTCTTCCAAGTTTTGAACACAGAAAATACATCAGATTTATGCTTCAGAAAGTAAACTCATACATTTCTGTTGTGGTCATCTATGAATGTGAGATAACAGCGAGAGCCTCCAAGAGATGCCACTGGGGAAGACCCCCACACATCGGTGTGCACCAGTTCTAATTTTCCTACCTTTGGCACCCTGCCACCTTTCAGGAAACTGGCCTTCTTCTGCTTCCCCAGTATGCAACTTTCACACATGCCGAAATCAACGGACTTCAGTTCTGGTAGCTTGCCTCTGGACTGAAGCTCTTTCATACCTCTCTGACTCATGTGTCCAAGTTTGCAATGCCACATGTCTGCTGTGCTCTCTGCAACTGTGGTATCAACATTATTAGTTAGAACAGTTGTCATATATAGCGTATCATTCTTCTTACCCCGAGCCAGTACCAGTGCTCTTTTAGTAACATTCTAGGTGTTATCAGAGAACACTACTGAATGGCCTCCCTCATCAAGCTGCCCAACAGATATGAGGTTCTTTTTCAGTTCAGGAATGTGTCTAACCTTTTGCAGGATCCATTTGTTTCTGTTATGGAGTGCAATTTCAATATCTCTCATCCTCACCACGTTCAAAGCTACTCCATCAGTCAGGTACACTTTCCCAAAGTCACCTGAAATATAGTTTCTCATTAACTCCCGGTGAAAAGATGTGTGAAAAGAAGCCCCCGAGTCCAATATTCAGTCGTCAACAGAGTTATGAACTGCAAGCAATAGCGCATCCTGCACTTCTTCAGTTACAACGTTAGCACTGACATTCTTCGTCTTCTTAGGATTTTTACAGTTCTTCTTTATGTGGTCAGTTTTGCCACAATTCTAGCAAGTTACTTACTGACCAAGCTTTGACTTGCTCTTGCTTCTATGCTTTGATTTCGACCTTCTTCTGTTTGAGTACCTATCGTGTGATCTCCCTCTGAAATCAACATTCAGTGCTGAACTCGAACCTGAGATCTCGCCAGAATCTTTCCTACGCACCTCTTCAGCAAGAATCAAGTCACGAATATCATCATATTTCAGTTTGGTTTTACCTGCAGAGTTGCTAACTGCCATCTTCATGGCTTCTCAGTTATTTGGTAATGAAGCCAACAATATCAGTGCACGTATCTCATCGTCAAAATCAATTTCAACGGACGATAGTTGATTTGTAATAGTGTTGAAATCATTCAAATGTTGAACAACCGACACACCTTCCGCCATCTTCAGGTTGAATAACTTTTTCATCAAGTACACTTTGTTATTCGCCGATGATTTTTCATACATACTTGATAAAGCTATCATAAGATCTGTCGTCGTCCTCTCCTTTATGACATTGTGAGCAACGGACCTCAATAGGGTTAATCGAATAACCCCTAGAACATGTCGATCCAACAGATTCCAATCAGCCTCTTCCATCTTCTCCGGTCGTTTTCCCAGTAGTAGAAGATGAAATTTCTTCCCACAGAGATAATCCTCTATCTACATCCTCTAGTATCCAAAATCAGTGCCGTCGAATTTCTCGATCCCTGAAACCTTCACTTCGTCTCCGACCATCATTATTCCTCAGATCCGAACCGGGGCTTTGATACTATTTGTTATGAAAAAAACAACGGCAATAAAGCGAAAAACATATCTAGAAAAATTACACCAGAAAAGGCAACACAAGATTTACGTGGTTCGGCAAATTGCCTACGTCCACGGAGCTGCAAAGATTTTATTAGCTTTGAGGATTACACAGTCGACCGCGTCGACTTACAAGAAAGAATTCTCTCTCCCTCTCTCTCTCTCCTCACCTTCTCTCTCTCTAAACCGAGAGTCACACCAAGAAGAAGAAAGACAACTTTTAAAGAAAAACTTACTTGTTATTCATTTATTTCAATCTCACGACAAAGTATAATCCAAGGATAGAAAACTGTTTGGAGAGTAATAATACTCATCCCTGTAATCGTGAGCCCATTTTAAAGCTTCACAGTATCCAGTTTGTTTTGGTAATCCTTAATTTTGTGATTCCATGGAATCGTGCTTTAATGACTCATATAATGCCCATTAAGGCAAACTATCAAATTCATTGTCTTTTTCTCTATAGCAATAGGAGGGGCAGGAGACTAATCTGGTAAAACTTAATTAATTAATTAAGCTTTCATTAATTCTTCCTGTCAATAGAAGACAACTGCTTTAAATAAAAAATTGGGAATCATCAAGTTATGACAGAGAATAAAATACATAAGGAAATGAATTAAGAGCAGATAAATTATAATCAATTTATCAAAGAATCTGCCGTAATAGGAAGTGGACCTGGTCTCCACCTTCCAAAACACAACGCCACATATTTCAGTCTAGCTAATAGTATTGGATCTAAAGAAGCACACGAATGCAAATAAGAGATTTCCACTTTTTCATCAAAATTTTGATGCCATGATTCAGCAGTCTCAAGTAGCAGTAATTAATATATAAAATTTGTGCAAATATAATATGTTTTCATATATAAGATGTTTGACCAACATACAAAATTTTAATAGATATAAGATATTTTATTCAATATAAGCTGTTTCACTCATATATAAGGACTTCGGTTAAGATATAAGCATTTATCCTAAGGTCGTTCCCCAAAAGATAAGATGTTATTATCTATAAGATTTCTTATTCATATATAAGATCATTTAACCAAAATAAAATAATTTTAATCAACCATAAGATCTTATGAGATATAAGGCCTTTTAATATGATATGAGGTATTTGAACCGAATATGCAAATTGAAGAAGAGCACTAAGTTTGAGCAGCTTTTGATGTCAATAGCTATTAAAATTGAAATTAACCATAAGCTGTCATATGGCTACAAACACGACCTTATTTTAATGGTCATCATCATCATCATCATTATTGCTGTTATTATTAGGGGCATTTACATACATACCACTTAATTTTTATATATTTATAAATCTAACACCTAACTTTCATATTTACATACATAACACTAAAATCTTTAATATGACATCAAAAATATCACTATTACTAGTCTTTTTTACAAGTGAAATGCATCTTTTCATGCATAGGTTAATGACATCAAAACGTCATAAATGGAAAAATGAAGATCTAGTTGTTAGACATATAAATACATAAGAATTATGTGGTATATATGTAAGTTTCTCATATTATTATTTTGATCTACTAGAGCTATGGAAAAAATTAGTAAGTGAAAAAGTTTAAAGATTAAGAATCACAATTATAATCGCATGGTAATTTTAATTTTTTTTTTCTTGAAGGTAATGCATTATGATATAATTTCTGTAATTTTACTTGTATTAGTATTCATTAAAATTTTTGTTTCTGAACTCTTACATCTAACCATCATAGAAATTTTCATGGTTAGTTGAGTAAACCAAAATGTTTAAATTTTAATTGTTGCTAATCTAGGAAAATGTTTTTATAGTGCTTAATGGACAAACATACCATAAAAGCAAAAAAATAAAAGCGGTCCAATCATAATCAAACTATAATTATCTTTGAATCCATACTGTTAGTAAAATAACACCAATCGTTTTTAACTAAGATCAATCACAACCACAAGGAACACAAGATTTACATGAAAAAACTCATCAATGGGAAGAAACCATGGAGAGCCAGAACAATAACTTTACTAAAAAAAAGAAAAAAATTGATCAATGATTAAATCGAATACAAAACCTCTTAGTTTATTGCTAAATTTTTCACCCACTCTAAATCTATGACATATAATGGGTATTTATAGAGTTACAAAAAGAATAAAATTGACAGGAAATATATTTGGTAACAAATGTATTAAGCAAGAAATATATTTGAAAACAAGTATATTTCATAGGAAATATCATATATATATTTCGTATCAAATATATTAAACAACAAACATATTTGGTGTAAAATATCACATATATTTTATAGCAAATATATTTAGAAACAATTATATTTGATAAAAAATTTCAAGGCACTAATTTTCAAAAACTCCACCTTGCCTCGAAATTATGCCAAAAGTGAAACCCCTCCTTACATTTCGCTCTCTAAAGCCCTTTGGGCTCATTTGCATCGAACACCAATCAAGTCCAAGCAATTCTTGAACTTAGTTGATTATCATCTAAAGTTTCACTTTTTTTCTTGTATACCCACTTGCATCGAATGGCCTTATTTCCCTTTAGAAGTTCTGTGAGTGCCCAAGTTTGGTTTTATTTAGTAATGACTATCTCCTCTATCACAACTACGAGACGCTTTATAGTGTCCAAATTGGAGACTACATCATAAGAGTATGACTACAAGAATCTCTTCTGCAATAGTTAATGCACGTGCAACAAGATTTGCCTCACTATATCACTTAGGCAGGCAAATCACCCTTCTCTTTCTATCACTAAACAAGGAATAAGAAAGTACAAAAGTAGAAGTTTCTTCATCAACACTAGTCTACAGAGAAAATTTGTAGAAATAAAGTGCTCCATCTCAATCTGAGTGCTTTTTGATATAGCTGGCACATCTCTATCACGGCTAGATGGTGTATTTCACTCAATGTAGTAGAGTCATTTCATCAAACACAACATATCTACTTATGAAGATTCTAGAATCTTTAGTACTCCATAATTTGTAACCATTTATGCCATTTTGTATGTCATATCCCAAATATATATATATATATATATATATATATATATTTTTATTGGGGATCCAAATTTCCATCGAGGACATAGGCATAAGTAGGATAGTAAAAAGTCTTCAAGTTAGAATAATCAAGAGGACACTTCAAATCGACAGCAACATGAGAAGATTGGTTCATCAAGAGCAAGCAGTAGAGATAGCTTCAACTCAAACACCCTTATTTCAAAATGGATGAAACAAACATGCAATATATTATTTCTAGAATGATATGATTGTACCACTCAGCAACAATATTTTGTTCTGGCATCATAGCACATGTGTGGTGGCCTACGATGTCGTCTGAAAGAAAAAAAATATCGAATTGACATGAGCAAAACTCTAATCCATTATCTATCCAAAGAAAACTAATTTCTCTCCTAGCCTGCGTTTTGATCATAATCTTCAACTGCTTGAAGTCTCCAAATACAACAAATTCTTTTTTCTTATAAAGAATGACCAAACATATCTAGAGTAATCATCAATAACGGTCAACAAGTATTTTACATTACCACGGGATGGCTCTCTTAATTGTCTCAATAGATCAGAGTAGATATAATCAAGTAGTCATTTGATTTTGTGGACCACGCTAATGGATGAGACCCTTTTTACTATTCCAAAAAAAACTACTAGCAGAATTCTGAAGCACCAGTGTGCTGACAACAGAGCAGGTTTTGCTTGCATAGCAGTTGAAGGCTTTTTTCACCTATATGACCTAACCTCAAGTGCCACAACCTACTGACATCAGTGTTAGACATAGCAGTTCAAACAACTGTTGAACCTTCGATGATGAAACCTTCCAAAGCGTAGATATTTCCTCGGATATTTCGACCTCTTATCACCACGAGTGCTCATTTAAAAACCATCATGGCTCCAACTTCACCATTGTGCCGTAAAAGCTTATCATCAAAGTATTGAGAGAGATCAAACTTTTCTTTAGCTTGGAATATGCCTCACCTTAGTCAGTGTCCTAATAATACAATTTTAAGACCATGTCAATTATAGGACATGAAGGATCATTCTCCATCAACACAACTCCACCTTCAATAGGCAGATAGATGGAGAAATAATCCCTATTAGGATTAATGTGACATGTGCAATTGAAGTTCAATATCATTAGATGAAGACCTCGGTTGGTCCTTAGAAATTAGGAAGATGTAGTTTTCATCATATTCTGCTACGATATTTTATTGTTTTGGCTTTGCTATGATCACAATTCTTTGAAGATCCTTTATATTTCAATTTTGGGTAATCAACTTTGCAGTGCTTCTTTCTTTTGGAATAAAAGTAAACAATATCATTCCCTTTAGACTTTGATCTTACAAAAGACTTTGACTAATTGATTTCTTTTCAGATCTTCATCTAGTGAGCAAGCAATCTTCACTATTGATGAATGTAAATGACTGATTCTTCTCAAATGGTTCTCTAGATAGCGAAGCTTTGCTGACAACTACTAGACAAATTGACTCCCTTTCATATAACATGGAGTCACAAAAATTCTACTATAAAGGTGAAAGAGACAATAAGAATAACAAAGCCAAGTTCTTATTGTTGTACTTCACATCGATCATCTACAGGTCAGTGATGTAATTCTTGAACTCAATGAGATGAGTCTTCATATCCCACCCTTCTACCATATAGTGAGACTAATTTTTGCTTTAAGTGCAACTTTGTTGTGAAAGTCATACAAATACATAGACTCTGGTTTCTGCCATAGATCAGTGGTTGTGTTCTCAATAGTCCTGAAGGATCTCATTCGATAGATTTCAAAAAGTTATTTTACATATACATTTGGAAATGCTTATACTTTAAATTACCAAAGAGGAAACTCAATTCAAAAATAAATATGTCTTGACAACAAAAAAAAGCTAAAGAAAGGATAAAGAATAAGGGGCATTTACATACATACCACCCAATTCCCTTAGAACTACATGTCTAACCCCTAAACTAGGAAAAGTAAAGTGATTGTTTGTACATTGCATTGTCTTTCCTACATCAATCTGCATTTTCTTAAAAAAATTTTCCCACAGCTCATACTATGTTGAATGTCCCACATTGCTTGGTCTGACATCCAATCAAATTTCTAAACCAAAACGTGTTGAGAAGTGAATCATCAAAAATACAAAACTAAAACTCAAAATTGTTCTAAATCCTAAATCCATTACCCACCAGACCCAAAACAACAGAAGACAGCCTCCAAGAAATGCTCATTAAAGATATTAAAAGCTCGCCGGCCATATCAGAAGCTCGTCAACTGGATCTGAATCACCTCAATCAACAAGCAAACCCTACCACACTCAATCCTTCAGCAAAACACAGAATGCATTTCCAAATCCCGAAATCGCATCAGGGATTCGAAAAATAAAAAATGCCAAACAAAATATCTTCTCCAGCACAACATTTCACCGATTCCAAAAAATCTCATAAATACATCCTAATCAAACATTCGGGAGCCCAGAAATTCGTGAGGAGGAAGTAAGGACTAAAAAGGGGAAAAGAAAAAAGGAAAGCTCACCGGAGTAAACACAGGATAGTCGTCAGCTGCGTTGTTCGATAATCTGGAAAGTGGCGAAGAGCCGGCGGGAACCCTCATCGCCGCCGGGCTACTCCCGCTTCCTTGCAGCAGAGCAGCATGAATAGCCCTCAGCTCCACGGCCTTCGCCATTGCTACTTGGACCTCCTTCCTCTGCATCCCGTCGATCTGCAAGTGAGCTGCCGAAGAAGCCATGGCTATGCACAGTAAAAATCGAACGAATCCTTTCGCTCATATCCAGGAAAATTCCTGAAATGGAGAAGAAAAGCATGCGCCAAAATATTCGATTTTTGTGAACTCTATTAGTATATATATATAGTGCAGTTCGTATGCTGGTGACGTTTTAACTGACGGCCATGAGAGTCGGCCATGAGAGCTAATTAATATATATATATATATATATATATATATATATATATATATATATATATATATATATATATNNATATATATATATATATATATATATATATATATATATATATATATATATATATATATATATATATATATGTAATGATATTATTATAATTAGTTTAGATTAATTTGAGTGACATGAAGCTTGGAATGAAGTCAAAAGATGGACTAAAGGACTTAAGAAAGGACACATAAATTTAATGATAAATAAATTATTAAATGAATAAATGTACCTTTGACTGTCTATAGAAATTATTGACTTTGATGTTAATAGTTGAGTATGACACCTAAACATTAAAATGTGATTGGTCAAATTAGTCCATCAAAGTGAGTGTTGAATGTAAATAGAAATATGAACAAATAAATTTTCTATTATTAAAGAGACATTTTCTCTTCTTGAATTCGGATCTGTTCTTTGAATCGTACTCTAGAAATATAGCGTAAATAAGGAGAAAGGAGGAAATAAATTAAAGGAGCGCACAATAATAAACAATAGAATGAGAGAATTTGTGCACAAAAAGGGGATGCAGTATGTAAAGTTATACTTATATTCCTATTTGAGTAGGAACTGTACAGGTTTTTCTAAGTATTTCACACTTGTGGGCCTAAGGGAGCTCTCTGGCTTGTACGGCTGGGCTTCATAGGACTTAGGTGAGCCTTGTCGGTCGGCTAGATTTGACGCTATCTTCGGTTAGAAATATCTCGGGTTATCAGCCGGCTCAATAGGTGTGGGTTAGTAGGACTAGCCCAATCAGTGGAATTCTACCTATCGGTATGTAAGATCTTATCGTCAACCCCAAATCTCCACTAAGGAGCTCATGTCGACAGGGTGAAGCTAGGCCATTGAGTAGAGGGTAAATTACCATAATTTGACGGGTAGCCTTCCCTTAGGCAAGAAGATCGTGGTTGAGACTTATTATATTTTCTTGATGGTATTGGGGGAGATGGCTGAGTGATCCCAATGTGACAGAGTCCTCTCATAGATTGGATTCATCTTGTCAACAGGCTTGGACGACACTTCACGTGTTTCATGAATGAGTCGCTCTGGTTGATAACACTTCAACTATAGTCATGATTTGAGCGGTCTCAGGTTTGCTACTCCTAGTCGGATATCTGTTGCACTGATAAAGTTTTTGGTATTAGAGCTTTTTCTCTTAAATTGTTGGATCTCCTCGAGACTTGTGCACACATTTTTTGTATGCACAATTATTTCATCGATTCTCTTTCTTTTTTAAAGTTATTTGGGGATAAGAACAAGGAAATTTAATTTGCAATAATAAACATAATTTATGATTATTTAATGATTCAATAATTGTATTGCCTGTATTTTTGTGCCCATCAATCCCTATAAATAAAGTGTGAAGGCTTAGCTTTTTTCATCATCTCTGTCGCTAGATCTCTCAGCTTGTTTGAATTTAGTTTGATGCCGTGGTGAATGAATCAACTTCAAAATCTGAATTTTTTGGCAAGACCACGTACCTAAGGCCCTTAAAGATATGAGAGGAGATTAAAGATATGAGAGGGGATGCACCACTGGAGGGTGAGAAGAAGAAGTTGGTTGTGAGAAAGCTAGACCACTCTGTCGATCCATCCCACAAAGAAAGAGGTATTACCTATCGCTTGAACCATTTGAGGGATTGTTAGTGTTGTGGGGTAGCCTAAGGCACAATGAGCATGAATCTCCAGGATATCTAATGGTCTAGAAGAAAATAAATATAATGCCAAGAGGACCCACCGAAGGCTTGATTGATGGAATAGATATCCTACCGGGTGTAACAAATTAGAGACAGCCTAAGTCACGAGGATGATTGAAGTGCTATCAGCCCGAGCAGCTGATTCAAGCGACGTGCAAAGGTTCATCCATGCATGCTAACACGATGAAGTCAATCCAAGAGAGAACGACTATCATATCATAATCACTCAACTGTATCCCTTAATATCATGAAGAGAATACGATAAGTTTCAGCCATCTCACCAGGATTTTCTCATCTAATGGATGGCTACCCATGAGATTTAGATGATTCACCTTTTGCCTGATGTACTAGCTTTGATCTATTGATAAGTGCTCCTTAGTGGAGATTAAGAGTCAATGACTAGACCTTTACCTTTTGATTGACAGAATTGTGCTAATCAAACCAGTCCTACTAACCCTCAACTATCGAGCTAACAAGTAGCCTTAGATTTATTTGACCAATAGCAGTGTCATATCTAGCTAACCAAAAAGGCCTGCTTAAATCTTATCAAATCCAACAAACCAAGCCAAAGAGCAGCAAGGCACTGGACCCACAAGGGTAACATACCTAGAAAAATCCGTACAGTCCCTACTCAAGTAGGGATATAAATATTACTTCACATATTGTACTTATTCTACTATTCATTATTATGCACTCTCTAACTCTTTTTTCACTCTCTCTTTTGCTCTGCACTCTTGAATTCAACTATAAAAATCATATTGTTTGATGGAGTTATCAGAACATTTAAAGATGTGAGACATATCCCTAATATAATTTTTTTTTAAATTTCTTTAAAGTACTCTCAATACGAAAGATCATAAGTACACTAGTCAAGGTAAGGTTTTGAAGGTTGGCAACAACTCTCTTGTTATGATGAATGGTATACGACTATAAGACTCTATAGTAGTGGGTGATATGGTAGTTATTATATATTTTATATAAATGATAAAACAATTAGAATTTATCACATATATTTTGAGCATATGAGGAGAATGGATGACAAAACTAAGCAAAGGGAGACACTTTAATGACCCAATCATTACTAAATTGGAGTTTACAAGTGTTGCATGTTTAAAAAAAAAAATAGAGAAATTTTCATTGAATGTATTCATATTATTTAGGGTATGCTGAACTATATAAATATATATACTACTCTTTTGGGAACATCCATAGTACCGTCTAAGATAGGTGCTAGATATATGTTATTTATTATTAATAATATTTGAAAGAGTTTGGTTTTTCTTCTTAAAGTAGCCATAATGGTGCATTTTTTATATTTAAAGAGTAAAAAAAAGTTATGACTGAGAAGCAAAATAGAAAGTTGATAAAATGTCTTTATATTGGTAATGACTTAGAGTTTAATTTAGTAGAATTTAATGACTCCTACAAATTAAAAGGAAATTTTAGAGACTTCATCTTTGATATACTCCACAATAAGATGGTATGATGGAGTGGATGAACTAATGATACTGATCAAGAGGATCTATTAGAAAAGTGAAAATCTAAATTGAGAAAAATACATCTTCTCGCATGATTTTTAAGTTAAGTTTAGATAGTCATAGTGATTTTACTTTCCCATCAACTCAAAAACTAACACCTCTCTATTATCTATCAATAATAAAACATGAAGAGAAATTAAACAACAATAGAGGCATGGTGAGTTTGAATTGGTTTCTTATGCTGCCCTAAGGGACAAAAGTATATAGTGTGGTGGAGAATCTTCTAGTTATAATGATGCAATTAACATATTTATATCTAGTAAATGGATGATTACTATGTATGAGGAGATGAAATCCTTATACAATTACAATCCATAGGATTTAGTGAAGCTATCTTAATAAAAGAAATCTATCAATTGCAAATGAGTGTTTATGAAGAAAGAAATTCATCATAATTTGACAATCCGATAGATATGGTTGAACAAGTTATAATGAGATTCAATCCAATACTAGGAGTATGTTTTATAATGTAATCTCTCTAGTGGTTAATTATAGCATAATTTGAGCTTTACTGGGTATTATAGCTAATTATGAACTTGAGCTACAACAATTGGATATAAAGACTTTTTGTTGCATGTAGATCTTGAGAATATTTATATGCAACAATCCAAGGGCTTTATAGTTACAAGAAAATAAGATTACTTATTCTTATTAAAGAAGACTTTATTGGTTTGAAATAGTATCCTAAGTAAATAAATAATAAATAGACTTATTTATAATCACTCATGAATTTAAAAAGAGTAGCTATGATAGTTCTGTCTATTTCAAAAGAAATGATGATGGGTCCTTTGTTTACTTTCTCTTATATGTTGATGATATGTTGATAGGTTTTAAAAATAACAAAAAAAAAAAAGTAAAAGCTTGAAGGCTCAAACGAGTAGTGAATTTAAGATCAAATATTTGAGAGTTATAAAGGTGATATTTTGTATAGAAATTCATAGAGATAGAAAGATAGCAAAATTCTTTTCAAGTCAAAAGGTGTACATCGAGAAAGTTCTACATATGCTTAATATGTAGAATGTAAAAATTTTTAGTTGTGCATTTCAAAATTTTATCAGCTTTGTTTCCATGCTAAGATAATTAGATTAAGTATATTTCTATATTTTCATATTCCAGTGTAGTGGTATCTCTTATGTTTGTTTTGATATATTTTCTTATAGACTTATCATTAAAAAGTCAATGCAATCAATATATACATTCATAATTTAAGTAATGAGAATTGAGAAATAAATCGGTAGTTTTTTTGGTACTTGTATGGAATTAAAGTGGTTTGTTTATAATTCAAGAAGACTATAAGCATAGTCATCGACTATGTTAACACAAACATTGCTACAAATCTTGATAAGTGGAGACCACTGATTGGATTTTATTTATCATAGGTGGCTATGTGATTAGCTAAAAGAACACTTTATAATCCACAATGACATTATTTTTTAGGTGAAGTTGAGGACTCGATAGTTATTGAAGCTTGCAAGGAACACTTTAGTTGAAAGGTTTATATAAAGAGCTTAGAAGAAATTAAATGATGTCACTAATGATCTAATATATTATTTAGAGAACTAAATCTATTGATGTTCAATGCCTCTTTATTCATGAAGTTATTGCTCATCTTGATATTCTCGTGAGAAAAATTAATACCCATGATAATCATGTCAATATTATGACTAAGATACACTTAACTACCAAATTTGAGCAATGCTTGGACTTGGTTAGTATTCTTTGTTGGTCCATAGTATTTTTATGGAAGAGATGGAGAATGATTAATCAATGATTGAATATTTATTCTATATTCGTTTGGAATTTTGTGTCTGGTTGGAGATTGTTATAGTTGTGGATTACACTTGCCTTCATAAAAAAATTATGAGCACATAAATTGAAGGTTTCTTTCATATTATTAATCTTTTAAGAACCTTATAATCTTTGTGCTCTTGGTTTTTTGGCCCTTCTAAAATATATATATCTTTTATAAAGGTTCTTATAGAAGTCTATAAATATATCTTTTATTTGTCCAAGAAATAACCCAATTCTCTTTAGTTTGGTCTTATGTGAGCCAACACTCTCAATCTAACACTTTTTTCTTTGATATAAACATTTCTCCTCCTTTACATGTGATTTTTTCTATCTTGGGATTTCCATGTAAAATCTTTGCTTTTGATTTAGTTTTTTTTTTTTTTTTTTT
>NEWO01000043.1:1466675-1481642 GCA_003013225.1 Phalaenopsis aphrodite | reverse complement strand
AAAATGAACTTAATAAGAAGTTTTATTACACGATAATGACGTAAGGATAAAAATATTTGCAAGAAATCACATGAAATGTGTTGATATGTTGAAGATAGAAGGGTGATGATATGTGAGTGTTGCCCTTATGTGTACAATTTTCTACTAAGAGATAAAAGAAGAGGCAAAATGAGCTTAGCTGAATGAAGCTTATCTAAACATTTGAATTGCTTATGAAATTTCATATCTTTAATAAAAATTCACTATAAAATAGAAATTTGATCGATCTGTCTGTTAAAGGGAATAGGCTCTGTAAAATTAATTATACTCAAAAACATCTCCAAGAAATACTTCAAGAAAATAAAACTTACCACTATTTTGCTTTGTTTGAGATAATTTCAAAGAAATTTATGGTTCAAAGAATATAAGTTACTGTGATAGTATATATTTTAAAAAATAACATCAATACGATATAGGACAAATCAATGTAATCAAGTGAGATGGATAGAAACTTTATGCAAAAATAATCATTAACTTACCAAAAAAAAAATCAAAAGATGTGGAATGGGATCGAAGGAGTGGTGAGTAATTTTAGGAATCCACAAAATAAATTTAAAAAAAAAAAAACAGCTAAATTTTCATGGATTCAATGTTCTAAGCTATCAAGCATGAATTACTTAACATTGAAGTTAAGTGACCTAAACTACCATTCTGAAGTTTTGTTAGCAATCATTAATTGCTTGATTTAGAGCTTTATTTTTTCCAAATTACAAAATAAAAGAGAAAGAAAGAAAAATAACATTCATTTATTAACAATTTATAGGTGAGAAATATATAAAACTTAAAATCCTTAATAGTATAAAGACCATGGATGGAAGATGTAAATGAGATAGTCTTGTTTAAGACTACTAAACTGACCTTATAATCATAAATAAGTTAGGACTACCACTACTTAGTGTGACAAAACTCTTATGGATATTTATTAAAATTATGCTTATAAAATCTTTATTTAAAGAAATATGATATGTAATGTGAGTTATCAAAGCTTAAGTGAGAAAACTCATTTATGAATGAAAATCTAGTCATGTTGTGTATATGTACCAATACATAATCATTTTGATCAATAGTATTTTATCTATAGAATACTAATAGAGTACTTTCAATTTGGAAGTTGGTTGAGAAAGATATAAATAAATAAATAATCATTTCTTGAAATCATTAACAAATTTAATAAAGTTTACAAGGTTTGTTTTTATTGTAATAGTCTACCACAAATCATAAAAATGATAAACAATCCATTGAGGAATAAACAAGCAAACTTAACCCAACAAAAAAAGTAAATATTGAAATTAAATCAAATAGTGTATTGTGATGACTGATGATGTATAAAATAATAAGTATAGAATACAATAATCAGGAATTCTAAATATTATTAAAAAAATAAAAATAAAAAATAACTAGGCTCTAATTTAAGATATATATAAAATTTTAATAGTAGTAATGTATAATTTTAAGATTCCCTCCACTTCTTATTTTTGCATCTGATTTACCTTAGATGTTGTTGGTTTTGTCATATCTTGAGACATGTCAGGTCATAGTCTTGTTTTAGTCCAAAAACTTTGTTTGTTTCTTTTTATTCATAGATATTCTTTCTAAATAGAAAAATAAGGGAATAAACTATTAAATAACCCATTCAAGCACATCCAAATATATGAAAAAAATCAATTGAAATATCACTTCATAGTAAAAACTGAATAACAACAATTATTTAGCTAGAATCATCAGTATTTTGATGCATTACTCTTATATAATGAAACTTAAATAAAATATATATCCTTGTTCAAACTTTAAGTACTTTTAAGAAAATTATATCTGTCATAATGTAGAAAAGTAGCCATAATAAATATGTGTCAATCAGTTAATTTAAATTATCAAATAATATAATCCATGAATCAAAATGATCCTTTAGTAAGACATCAACCAAGTTTCATCCTCCTTTTGTTATGTTATCAATAAGATTACCACCTCTCACATCACCTAAGTGTGTGAATAAATCTTGGCGCTAAGGTAAACTCATATGTCATGATGGGCTACAAAGCTAGCTCATCTCAAACGATTCAATCAAACTAAGGTCTATCACCTTAATGCTAAATTTTTATTTAACTTTGAGATAAAATATTGATAGGATTGACGCAGATTTGAAAAATGATCAATTTATATTAATTTTTCAGAAGTTAAAAATTAAAAGATATTTAAAAGCTTTAGTTTAATGAATAGTTTAAATACTTAAGTTAATTTCGAATGATTAATTAAGATGAAATGATCTACAAAATTTATTGTTGTGAGATATGCACTTCCTAGCATAGAAATGAAACGCAAAGAACACAAGCAAACACAGATCGTTTACGTGGTTCGATCCAACTGGATCTACGTCCACGGGAGGGAATCAATCAAATAGTTCACTAAGGCAAAAGAAATGGAGAATACATAGCTTATATATAGAGATGAGCCCTCATCTTCCTTCTATGATCTCCCTCTCAAGCGACACCTTGATACAAAGCCTCAAGATGCTCTCCTCCTCTCTAGCTCTTTAGCTCTATTCTCTCCTCCTTTGTGCTAGCTTAAGATCTATTCTCTTGCTCTCCTAAGCCTCACACCCTCTCTATTTATAGAAGCAAGAGAGTGGTAGGTGGAGGTAGGTGAGCGGTACCACATTACAAAAATGCCCTTTTACCTTAGTTCAATAATTAAGGTCAAAATAACAATTCTCCACCTTGACCCTCAATTAAGAAGCTTCGAAGTAAAGATTCTCTCCACCTGGCCCTTGAGGGGCCCTCATACCTTCGTGAGGTTTACTAAGTTCAGACAGTGTCTGAACATAGCTGTCGGTAGCACCTTGTGAGCATATCAGCAGGATTTTCTTCAGTAGATATCTTCTCCACTACTATTGAACCCTTGGCGACGACATCCCTCACAAAATGAAGCTTTATATCTATATGCTTGGATCTTTCATTAAATACCTGATTTCTGGTTAGGTTAATGGTGCTTTGGTTGTCGCAAAACACAATTATCACCTTCTAATGTATCCCAAGCTCCTCAGTCATGCCCTTTAGCCACATAGCTTCCTTGATTTCTTCAGTCATAACGATGTATTTGGTCTCTGTTGTTGAGAAGGCCACAATGGATTGGAGGTTAGACTTCCAACTAACTGTGGTACCGAAGATAGTGAAAATGAATCCGGTCAGTGATTTCCTAATGTCGATGCTTCCTGCATAATCGGAGTCCACGTAACCAACTACCTTTTCTTTCTTGTCTTCTTGTCTTTTAAAGAGTAAATCCAGGTCTGTAGTGCTTCTCAGGTACCTTAGGATCCATTTTAGTGCTTCCTAGTGAGCCTGTCCTGGGTTTACCATGAACCTTCTTACAATGCTGACGGCGTAGGCCAAATCTGGTCTGCTGCAGATCATCTCATACATGATGCTACCAACCCCGCTGGCATAAGGGACACCCTCCATGTACATTTTCTCGTCTTCAGTCTCTGGTGCTTGAGAGTTTAACAATCTAAAGTGTTGGCCAGTAGGTGTTGCAACCTGCTTAGCCTCATGCTTGTTGAATCTTGCTAAAACTGTCTGAATATATGACTTTTGAGACAAGAATAAGGTGTCATTTTTCCTATCTCTAGTAGTCTCCATCCCTAGGATCTTTGTAGCAGGTCCTGGGTCCTTCATGTCAAATTCAGAATTGAGCATACCTTTGATCTTCTGGATTTCCTCCTTGCTTCTGTTGGCTGCTAAAATATCATCCACATAAAGAAGCAAGTAGGCACTTATTTCACCGTCTTGTCATTTCATGTACACGCAACTGTCGTAGCTACATCTGACAAATCTGATCTTTAGCATGAACTCATCAAATCGTTTGTACCATTATCTGGGGCTTTGTTTCAGTCCATACAAATATTTCTTCGGCAAGCAAACTTTGTTCTTTGTCTCAGGTGTGCAGTACTCATCTAGTTGATCCATGTAGGTGGTTTCTTCAAGCTCTCCATGCAGGAACACAGTCTTAACATCTAGCTGCTCTAATTCCAAATTGAAATGAATCGCTAGTGCTAAGATTATCCTAATGGAGCAGTGCTTCACGACGGGCGAGAAGATTTCCTTGAAGTCGATTCCTTCTACCTGAGTGAATCCCTTTGCAAAGAGTCTGGCTTTGTACCTGATCCTCTCAATACCTGGCATGCCTTCCTTCTTCTTAAAGATCAACTTGCAACCAACCAATAATTTATTCTTTGGTCGATCCACAAGTTACCAGGTTTTGTTCTTAATCAGAGAAGTCATTTCCTCATCCATTGCCTCTTCCCACCCGAGTCTTTCCCTGCTCTTTAGGGCTTCCTTGTAGTTGCTAGGTTCTGCTTCTTCTATCTCTTCGGCAACACTTAAAGCATATGAGATCATATCTGCATGGTCGTATCTCTCTGGCGGTCTGATAGTTCTTCTTTGTCTGTCCCTTACCAAGCTTTAGTCATTAGATCTTCTTTCTGGCTCAATTATTTGTTTCTCCTCTGTCACTTCATCCTGATCGTTCACAACAGTCCTTTGATCTGTCAAAGTTTGTTGTTGTTGCAGCTCCACCTCAATTGAAGAATCCTCCTTAGTGAAGCTGTTTTTGGCAGATGGCTATATAGATTCACCATTTTGGACTCATCGAATGTCACATCTCTACTGATGATGCATTTCTGTTGATCTAGGTACCAGAGTTTGTAGCCCTTGGCTCCAGGTGGGTATCCAATGAAAATGCACTTCAGGGTCCTTGCTTCCAGCTTATCCCGTCTAACATGAGCATATGCAGTACATCCAAAAACTATGAGATTATCATAGTTACCTGGTTTCCCAACTACATAGGAAGAAAAGAAAATGATCTAGTTACAAATGTATATTGAAAAGTAAAAGTTCTCTAGCTACAAGTTTTAGCTGAGTAGTGGAATGAATTAATGAAAAGTGCATAATTAATTTAGGACAAAAATAAATCAAATATTGTGTCACTAAACTTTATAGGTTTTTGATGAGTTCAACCATTTCTAGAAGTCATATCTAAAGTAATATAACACTTGGGACTTAGAAATTAATAGTTTGATCAAGGTTTGGTGACTAATTTCAAAGATCTCCAATTTGAGTTTATTAATTTTTATGTTTAATTTAAGAGAATGTGATGCGTTGGGAGCATACTGTTATGCACCCACAAGCATATCTAGAGATACCATTGCTTTTGTACAAGCTTCTTGAGTAGTACATAAGTTCCCTCATTGCAAACTTGATCATCATATTACTGGATTCCATAAAAAAAATGAATTTGTGCTTTTGACTTGTATAGTAGTGACAAAACTCAACTACCACGTTTCAACAAAGTCTTTATGATTGGTTTCCATGGAACAACAAAGAAAATAGATTTTCACAACAAATGAAGCACCTCGATAAGTAGATTTATTATTTATTTTTGAGAGCACCCTTTTCTTTTTTCAAAGGTGATTTTGGTCGTAGCATTGCTTCCATATATTCTTACTACTTGTGAGCTTTACATTGAGACAATCTTCAAAATAAAGATATTGACATAGTGCACATCATTGAACTTTGTCATCTCTACAAAGTAAGACAACAAAAACCATCTACAACTCAATTGATAAAATGAATAAGGAACTATGATAAAATAAGCTTGATATCGACCATCATGCAAATATTTATAGCTATTTTTTATGTTGGCATGTTTGATACAAATAATTGAACTAGCATTATTAATCATAATCATTATTCAAGCTCATTAAGGTCAAGATGAGTTCTTTTAGAGTTATTTGTTTATTTTATTTTGCTTCTTTAAGAGAACAAATAAATGGAAAAATAATGCAAATCTACAATCGATCGGATCAAGTTAGTGAATTTGTATTAGAAAATTGATTAGAGTACATCAAGTTACAATCACTCAACCAATTTTTTAAATATTTACATGACTTAAGAAAAATTTCATGTCAAGTTGCCTACTAATACACCAAAAATATATGCACATTTAGACCCATATTTTATACTCATTTTTTGTGATATTGCACTTTAATGAAAGGTATTTGTATGTTTTCTTGCAGGTATTGAATTTTGGGACTTGAAGCAAGAAGGAAGCAAAAAAGAAGCAAAAGGATGAAATTTGGAGCAAAATTGAAGAAGTTGAAATTTTTTCAGCGTCGACGACGTTGTTTCGACCGAGAGCATTGAATTTAATTACGGGACACTGGCGCTGACGACGCCAGAATGGGCGTCGACGGTGCCAATGTCAGTTCAGCCCCAATTTCTAGATGATTCGACGAATCTGTACGCATTTTAAAGAGTTTTTGGAGGCACTTATTGGAGAACCGACTCTAGGCTTTATTTAGAGACGAAATTGATAAAAAAAAGTGACTCTTCCTGTCATTCAATCACTCCAATTCAACTTTCCACACAACACATTCCTCCATTTTTCATTCCACAACCATTTAGAGTCCATTGTTCTTATAATTTAGAGTTTTGTGGTGAGATTAAGTGTGAACTCTTTTCTAAGAGTGTTGGAGAAGGAGAAAAGTGAGAGATTTTTTCTTCCTTCATTTCCTAGAAGAGACTACAAGGGATTTGCTTTGAGAAAGAGTTTCAGATAAGTATTGTTTGTTTATTAGTGTTGTATGAACTTTCTTTTATATATGAAATTTGTGTTTTGTTGTATATTTCTCACGAAGTCTGAGTAGTTTACTTTATCTTTCTCGCTACTCTGAAATATGGTTAAATGAAGAGATAATATGGATGTGCAATATAAAATATAAAATAAATTGTGATGATTTTTCAACTCCAAACTTAATTTACTTTTCAATTTGGCCAATTGAATTGTTTAAATATGTTGTGAAACATATGATCCAGGAAATGGAGTATGAGTTCTACAACAGGGTGAGGATTACATTTGATTCCATGAAGGAGAACTTCGTTCATGGAATTAAGTGCAAATAAATAAGGAAATATACTTTGTTGGGTGTAAAGTTGGAGAACCTTTAGAGTGACAGACTAAAATCCCAATTCGGTCATAGTGTTTAAAAACTAAAGTGAAAGTTAGCTTTCAGGTGAAGGGAAGTGAGAGCCAGCATCCTCCTAACTTAGCCACAGATTTAGGGACTAAATCTGGGATTAGCCAAAGATTTTCTATAACACTGTATCAGGGCAGAGAATTAAAATTGCTCCTGTTTGGCACAATACATAATCGAACCATTTATCTCATCTCATTTTACCAAAACCTTATTGTAGTGAGAGAGATGTTTTTTCACATAAGAAATATTCATCACATAAACATAATTTAATAGTTAAATAGTTTAGTAGTTACTGTTTAAACTTTGTATTTCAGTTCTGTTATTAGTTAAATAATTTAGTTCTGATAAAATTTCAATATTCGAAATTAGTGACAGTAATTTCGTATTAACTTTCTGTCAATTTCCTAGTAAATTTATCATTTCAAATTTAAGTTTTCCCCATGGGATCGATATTTGGGGCTTAAATAGAAAGTCTTTTATTGCTTGATAACGATACGTATACTTGCGTAGAATCCAAACATTAATTGCTTAAATTTCTTATTCATAAAATATTGCATCAAGCTTTTGACACCCTTGCATAGCGGAGTCAATTATATAATTTTTACACAACTATATTCTTAGGATCACCTACTCTAATCACCTTTTGAGTATTTTAAAGTTGCAATGAGATAGGTTCTAATTGACCATTGAACTTAGACAAGAAGATTGACAATTCTCCAAAATTACTTATCCACTAATTTAGAATTAACTTACTAGAAAAAACCACTAATGTAAGTAGCTAACATGTTTAGGAGTTTGTCTGGGACAACTGCAGCTTATTAGAAAACAACCATAAAGTTGTTGAAAAGTGTTCTTATGTTTAAAAAGTTGTGGTGACTATTACAAATTTTTTTTTTGAAAAAGTCAGACCACAGCTAGAAAACTGTCACCGCACCTAGCCAGGACCGGTGGGAAAACACAGATTTCAACGGTAGCTGTTTTAAAAAGTTGTTAAATGCATTTTATCCAAACAAACAAAATTATTATGCGGTGTCACACCGCTACCACATCGCTGCCCCAAACGGGAGCAATTATTGCGTACGGACACCACACAAATTTGCTTGCGGTGTCCGATCAGGACCGTTGAAATACACCTTTGTATTTTTTTTATTAAAATGTGGCCCACTTTAAAATTTTTCAGTGTCCTGATCAGACACCGCACGCAATAATCGGACCCCAAACATACCCTAAGAGTACTCATCAATAGAATTTGACCCATTACATTTATCTTCAATGTAAAACTTCATAGAATTGGCCAATCACATGGACAACTTTATTAGACAACAATATTTGTTAGTTATGTAACAAGTATTATTGACTCTTACTACACAAATTTTTTGTATTGTTTAATTTTAGTCTTATTATCAACTCAAGTCTCCATTGTTATTTCATATAATAACAACAATCTTAGCATACCAAATAAAAAACTATGATACCTATCCACATAACAACTCACTCTACTTACTTTTTAATGTCATCTATTCTCTTAAACCTCAACAACTCTGAATTTTTATATAGCAAACAAAGTTCTTGGGCACAACAAAAGGAAGATTTACATACAGACCCCTCAATTTACATGTATTTACACATCTAAACCTTAAACTTTAAGTTTTTTACATTTATCTCACATTAACATGTGAAAAGGTGTATTATATAAAGTCAAATTTGAAGTGGCAGACATGTAAATATATCAAAAAAATAGGTTGTTTTGTATGTAAAATTAAAATCAAATTTATTTGTTCCTTTTTGCAAAGTTTATGTTACATGAAATTTATATCATATATATGTTAATTTTATCTTCAATTTTATTTTAATATCCTCCCAACTAATTTGCTATTAAGAAAAAACATAAGTCAACGAAATGATTGGTGGCTTGAGACATTGCTTATAGATGCCGATGTGTTATGGTCTCTTGCTTTATTTTATTGAATCATTTAATGGAATCAAGGCATTGGTATAAGAGAATTATATGCTTGCCATGTGGCAATTTCCATAAAAATTAAACTATGTTATTTCATTCATATCTAAATATAAATTACGTGCCGCTCGTTGTGACTCTTTGGTTGGCATCTACGAAGTCAGTTCTAAGTCCCCTAGGGTTATGAGTTCAAGCCTCGCCTGAGTGTATCTGTCTTACAGTGCGGGATCGAGTGATTAGACACATGAGAGTGACTGAGGGCTCGTATCAGGCCTCCGACCATTCTTTAAACAAAAAAAATCTAAATATTAATAAGTTGTTGAGAAAAAAATTGAATGTGACGTATAATAACATAAAACAATACTTGTTTTTTTCTTACAATTTAAAAAAAAATCATTAATGAGTATTTTTTTTATTACTAAAACAATGTTTACATTAATATAAACTTCCATGTCATAGAATAGAAAAGGATCATTGTAGAAATGGTGAGACAAGATCATTCACAATGTTCCTTCTTCTCCTCCCTCCTTCATCTTTGGTATTAGGGCTTTTGTCCTTTTTCTTATTCACGGATACATCTTATTTTCCTCCTCTCCCTAATCTTATGACTGATAATATTTGTTGGTCTCTTTTTGAGTAATTCAGAAAGCACGATAAACTGTCAGTTTTCGTCGATATAGTTAACCGACAATACCTCCGTCGATAATTAGTGATTGCTAAAATGTCAGAAAAGTGTCGCGATCGTCATTTTTTTGTAACACAGTCGGTGTAGTGTCGATGAGGCATTGGTTTTGATAACCGACGACATCATTATCAGTAATTAGCGACTGTTACATAATCAAAAAGTGCCGTGGCCGTCGTTTTAATGACACGTGTTTGGTTGGTCCGATGACGAGGATGTGTCCGTTTATTAACCGACAAGATAGCCATAAGCTAACCATTGGTTATGGCTACTAATATGTAAATAGTCATCTCAATACCAATAGTACGCTCTCGAAAACCTATAGCATCAACAAATAAAAATAAATTCTCTCTTTGGTATTTACATTATCACAACTGCAATCATAACAGTTAATTAACCTTCCAGGTATTTAACAGAATAAAATAGCATTCAAATATTAAATTATCCAATCAGATAACTAAATAAATGAAATGCATTCAATCTAACATATATACATCATTGTTCAAAGAAAAAACATATGCTCAAATGTTCAACATAATCATATACGAAAGATGAAAAACATCCCCACTAATTCTCCTCCTCCTCCTCCTTTAATGCTTCCTCGCCAACTGCTGGAACACAACTAACTCGGCCTTCAACTTGGCCTCTATGTTTGCCTCTAGCTCCGACATCATCTAGGAAAAGCGGACTCCATATTGTCAGCGAATGCGACAATACGCTTAGAGACTTTCTCTTTATGTACGATAGATGTAGAAGCTGCAGATGCACAGGTGGAGGCGTGAGCATCGTAGATAAATGTCTGTGACCCGAGCCCATATGCTTGATTCTTCTTCTTCCCTCCAACAACCTCGCTTCACAAGACTTACTCAGAAGGATCACGATTTGGGATAGAAATATTGTCCGACACCTGAGATTGACTCTCCTTCAGCTGCTGAAATCTCTTATGCAAAAAAATTAGTTACATACAGTTGAAGCTAGCATGCATTAACGTTCTAGTTTAACTCATGAATTACATGGAGTCGCATGGGATCTGTCGTCAATCCAAGACTAATCGGACTATCTCTTATGCGTGCGCTCTTGTACATTGACAGCGATGAGCTCTAATCCCAATTTCACAATTTTTTCAGTAACAAAATAGTTAGAATATATCTTCGATCTATGGTGAAATTTAAAGAGGATAGGAAATCTTACTAGTTTTTTATTGTATTCTGTATATGAGAGCGCCCCACCATTGTGCTTAGAGGTCTGCCTATTCTTCTTCAACTGCTCCCTCTTCTTTTGATGCACCGAGGGCAGGTCCTGAGTAGTGTGGCAAAAATATCCTCTTCTAGCCAAAATGGATGCTGTCGCGATTTCCAAATATTGTCGAATATGTCCCATAAATGATCATTGCCCTTGCGCTAGAAGTTGCATCATATATGTGTGTGTCGTGTTCAGGGTGCTAGAAGAATTGTTTTTGCAAAATTACAGGAATTATGTTAAATTCATACATGAAATAAAAACAACTTAAGATATTTTTGAATGATAAATATCATGAACTCCTAAAACCAAATATCCCGAGATGTCATCAGGATCTCCTTCTACGATAAGTGTGTTGAGTTGCACTTGCTCTAGATGATTTCCCGAATGACCTGAATAACTTGGGTTGGGGGGTAGAACCTGGAAACAACAAATGGTTAATTTTCTATTCACTTACAAAAAAATGATTACTGTCAATATCTTAAAAAACATATATGATGCCAACAGGTATAATGTGGTGGCTTCTGCCCTTCGACTTCTGCCCAGTCGATGTAGTGTAGGCCTCTAGCTAACTCAACCCCATTGCAGTCTGAGTGGAGGTAGAGGTGATAATAAGGGTGGGGAAAAAGATCGGGTGGGGTGGGTGTAATTATGGGGGTGGGAATGGTGGTCGGAGTAGTGGTGAGAGTAGTGGGGGGGGGTTGGTTGGTAGGAGCGGTGGTGGGAGTGGGTCTAGAAGTTGAGAGGCCTCTCTTGACATGTTTCTTCATCAGATAACACTGTGCTCCACGCCCCCTCGAGCAAGGAATGAGATCATCCTTGGCTCCAACAAAGAAAAAAAATTAATTAATCAATGCACATAACAAAATAATATGCAATAAACTAAAATAGAATAGTACGCAATAAAGATAAAACACAATAGTATGCAGTAGACAGATAAATAAAACTTTAAGGTGCAAGGTACAACTACTAAAACTTAGAACACAAAAGTATGCAATAAACTAAAAGAAGAAACTGTGTTGTAGAACCTACAAGCTAGTCAAATGAAAATGAAACAGATGGGTATTAAATTATTGTATGCAAAATTGTAAAGCACAATCTATAGACTTAGAAGACTGAAACTTTATATATTTAAAGTAACTTACCAATGTTACTCTGCATCATCTGAAGAGCGACTAAAGGTTGTAGTCAGAATCTCTTCTTCAAACGCATTACCACAGTCATACTCATCACTGAGATTAATTTATTCGTATTCACCACTAGCGTCCTCTAGATTGCTCCCATCATGGATAGCAACAAGTGGAAAACATAAATTTGACATTTTTAGTTTCTTGATGAGCGGGTTTAATATTTTTTTGAATATCAATGGTGGCTCTATGTTTACTCGATATGAAAACTACCCTGTCAACATTATCCCTTACTCTTTGGGGATGTCAAAGATTGAAAACCTGACTCATCTATCGAGCTAAAATGGAAGGATCAAATTTAGCATATCTTATGTTCACTTTCACTTCTACGATATTCTATAGTTGGTTTAAACATGTTCTACGATCAGGAACATAATCAAAAAGAGCACAGTTGAATAGGAATACACTTCCTCCTTTAGAATTAGAATAAGATAGTTCAACATCTTCTTTGAGAATCACACATTAACAAGATTTGATTCATTAAACTAGCATAAGCAGCTCTTTATGGGTTAATATTTGACAACTAAACTAATTTGCAAGAGTAATTTACATTTAGCTAAATGAAGTAAAAATTTAAACTAATATTTGTTTATAAATAAAAAGGCCAATAGCTTAAGATGTAGGATTTTAAAAATGTAAATAGCTATGGATATATTATAAGGGCGGGTATCCCACTTACTCTAGGGAAAAGCTAATAGGAGTAATTTTCATGATTAATGGATTTTAACCTTTATATGAACTTTTTATTCTTTTTTACACGTTTAATATGTTATATTAATTTATATTTTAGCGCTAATATAACTACATTAATGAGCATCAAATTATTCATTTTAGATGTACTTGAGAGATAAGCTTCACAACATTATATCAATTAAATCTTAAGCATGGCACTCAAAGCCATAAAAATGAAAAGTTGCTCTAATAATAAATATGTTTGGATGGTTAGCCAATTGGTGGATAAATTTGTGTGGTTGAAAGTAATTAAGTAGATTACATTGCTAAAAAGGATAATTTGATGGCCTTTTGTTCAAACTGAAGGTTATTGAATAAAATATAGTATTGGATCTATCATTTTTTTACTAAATAACACTGTAAGATACATAAATTACATGTTGTAATGATAACAAATTTTATTCATCATTATATATACTTACTCTTTTTCTTAATGTAGATTGCCATCAGGAAGGGAACCCAAAATAATAAAGCTATTTCAATTCAAAGAAAGTTTTGTAAACTTTTGCAGAAAAAACTAGTGTAGGAAACAAATGACATATCTAAGTGCATTCCCAAAAGAATATTAAGATAGATCTAAGGCACAAAGTCAGCAAGCTTATCAATCAAGCACAACAAATAAGACAAATTGACTTGACCAAGTAACTTGAACAAGGTGATTGGTAGAGGAATTTCAATCTCAAATTTGAATGGTAAGAAGGAACTAAGGCAATTTAGAAAATTTATCCAAACAAACATACTTGGTAACATTGTTGTATAAAATTCAATACCATGCTCCCCTAACCCCATCAAATAAACTTGCCTACTAGTTGTGGCACCGACTAGGCTAGAAGTGATGTTAATGAGGACGACTTGTCAAATGCATTAACACAAATCTTAGAAGAATACTAGGGCAAGTACCAAAGGAATGCATGCTATGTCCTCTCCTAGTATTGATAGTATGGAGAAGAAGGTTACTCGACACTAGCACAAGAGAAACCTCACTCCCTACCATGGTGAGCTAGGATGTGACTTATTACAAAGATAAATATTATATTTTAATCCTTCAGATTATGAATGGGGGTGAAGATGAAATGAAACTCCTAAACTATATCAAGTTGAGTATGAATTTTCCATAGAGATCTTAGAGGATGATAGATTAGAAAGGTTTAAGATTTCATCACTCGAACCTTATATGGGTAGATGTGATCCCTCTCATCACATCACATCCCATAATTTGAGTTTGTGATCTTTATGCTTATGATAAATGATACTTTGAAGTTTTGTTTATTCTTCATGACACTGAAAGAGTTAGCGTTCAAGTTGTTTTATGGTCTATTACTATGAGTGATTACATCATATGTGGATTTCAAATGCATATTCATGACACATTTTGCCAGTGCAAAGACATCTTAGAAAAGTTTGCAAGCTTTACTATGAACTCTCTAGGTTTTAGAGGAGTCCCTTTGAGCTTTTGTTACTTGCTTTTAGAAAAAGATGGAGGTTATAAATAAGAAGCCTACAATAGCTCACACAACACTCGCCCAAGACCTAATAGAAGACCCCTACCACTGAGTCATTGGTCTGTAGGGACCAATGACCTTAGCATAATATTTGGAGTTGGTCAACAATTATATCTATACATAGGAGAACAACTCGCTTCTTGGCACCTTAGGTGCAAGGCGCTAGCAATCACGTCCATCGAAGAGATTTTTTTTCAATTCATGTAAAGGGAAGTAAGACGCCCAACGAGGCTCGTGATGAAATTAAACTTAAAGAGGCATCGTCAACACTCCTTTAGAGATCACTTAATTTTCTAGTGTTTTTCTATTGTTTACTTGCTCCTACCCTTGCCTTCTAACTATGTTTTCAAGACATGTTGATTGAAAGATAAATCAAGTTCCAAGTCTAAGATAACATGGACATAAATCGATCATAATAATTAATAAAGAATAAATTTAATGTTAGAGCCTCATAACAATCAACATAATCAACGGTAAATAACAAGGGACCAAAAGAGATGAAAATAGGCTAAAATTAATAAAGATGAAATTACTATTGAGATGGGCTGCAAATATCATGATGAAGGATAGGTTATATGCTTCAAAGAAAATAACTTTCAAGC
>NEWO01000043.1:1448533-1466230 GCA_003013225.1 Phalaenopsis aphrodite | reverse complement strand
CAGTGGTCCCAATGGCCAAAGTGAAAGTTAAAGTTGGTGGAATAGAAGAATCAAGGGGCCACCAACATTTAGCCTTTTTGTGGCTTTGTCCCAATTTTGTCTGTGCGAGAGAGAGACAAAGACACAGAGAGAGAAGAGTGGGTTGAGATACTTTTAATCATTAGGCTGCTAATAAACTTCATGTCTTTAAATCCATTCCTTTCATCAAATCCATAAGAGATTCTTCAATATTTGGTGTCATATTTTTAATTAAGATCATTATGCCCGAGTCTTTTTAGGTCTACCTCTATCTTTCTTAACGTAAGACAATTCTAAAAAATCTACTTTTGTAACTGAATCATCAGATGATCGACGTTTGATGGGACCAAATCATCTAAGACGACTCTCTTCAATGTTGCCTGCCACATGAGCTAAACCAACCATTTTAGGGATTCAATCTTTTTGCATTTTGTCTCTAGGTGTCAAGCCACTCAATCACCTAAGCAGTCTGATCTTAGCAGAACTTAGCTTAGTGTTATGTTACTTTTATAGGCCAACATTCTATGGCATAAAGCATAGCAAATCTCACCACCATCTTATAAAACTTTCCATTAAGTCTAAGTTGTACTTTTCTATCAGGCAATCAACCCGATTCACTCCTCCACTTCAACCAACCAACTTGAATTCTACTAATAACATCCTCATTTATATCGTCATCACTTTGAACAGTAAACCCGAGATATCTAAAACATTCACACCTTTTAATGATTTGATCACTCATAGTTACATAGTTACAACTTGCCACTGCTACAATTACAGTCCATGTATTCTTTTTTGTATGACTCGACCTTTATAGTCTAATATCGACCTCCCTAATTCATATGTTATTATTGGCAATATTTTTCATAAATTATTATCTCTACAGAAAATATTTTTTCATAAGACTTGAGATAGTTTGATGGATGTAACTGTAAAATTTTTCTCATCATATTAATTTATAAAAAATAATAGAAAATATACAAGTTAAATAATTATGTGGGAAAAGTCTGAATAAGCAAATTAAAAAATCTAACAAAACCTTATGAAAAAGAATAATTTTTTAAATGCCCAATTAATAATTCTAATTTTAAAACTCTTTTTATTGTGATGATGCTCACCGGTGATAACTTAAAGTTGTTAATGACTTAAAGTCTATTTGGGGCAGCTGCAGTTTATTAAAAATCAATTGTGAACTTGTTGAAAAATAATTTGGTGTTCGAAAAGCTGTGATGACTATTATTATCTTTTTTTTTAAAAAAAAAAGTCATACAACTGGCTAGAAAGTTGCCACCACACCTAACCAGGACCGGTGAGAAAATAAAGATTTTAGTAGCAACTTTTGAAAAAACTATTAAAATGTAGTTTATCCAAACAGACAAAATTGTGGTACAGCACCACACGGCTACTACCTGCCACCCCAAACGAACCCTTAATTGTATTGTTAATCCTCTTTTAGTTCGCATCCATCACATTAATTCAGTGATTTTAGTTAGGGGTGTAAACGAGCCGAACACAAGCGAGCCATACTCAGCTCGTGTTCGGCTCGTTTATATTTCGAGCTCAAAAAATGTGTTCGCGTTTTGCTCGTTTGCTTAACGAGCCGAACACGAGCTGTTCACGAACAAAGAGTCCTTTTAAGAACCCTAATCATGTAGCCATAAGACAATAAGGATTTGAGCAAAATTTAAAAATTATTATTTATATTAAAACATCATTTGAATATAATTTAATAATTTTTATTCTACTTTCTTAATCAATATTTTAGCTGGTTATAAATCTTTGTAGCATTTTAGTTCATTAAAATTTTTAAAAATACTACTTATTTTTAATTGATTAGTAGTATTTCGAGCCAAAAGGAGCCGAGCACGAACAAACAAATATTTATTCGTGTTGTTCGTGACTCGTTAAATTAGCGAACGAGCCGAACACGAGCTGTTCGCGAACAACGAGGCATTTTGACAGCCCTAATTTTAGTAAGGTAAAATTTATTATGTCATTCGAAAACAAGTAAATTTATATTTTCAAGAGCATATAAATATATAATGTTAACTGGTGGTATTACATTAAATGAAATGAAGGGTCTCTATTATGCAACGCAATGGTTAATATAACTTGTGATGCAGGAGCTGAATTGCAATGTAGCTGGCGACAAGGGACTTAGGCTAATGATTGCTCTTGTTTATTTTAGAAGCCTTAAATGTTGAAGTAGTATTTGTGTAGCTTTTACTTCTTATTTATTCATTTTTTATTTTTTTTAGGGTGGCTGAGTGGCCTTTCTATATGTAACTATCTTATATATAGCTAAAATAAGAGAATGTAAAGGGGCATTTGGAAGCCACTACTTTCTTCTCTATTCGTGATAACTCTTGTATCTCGAGTTATTTAAAGTAGAGGTTTGAATGAGCCGAGCTTGAGAAAGTCTAGAGTTTGTTCGTGTTTGGCTTGTTCAAAACTTTTCGATTTAGCTCATTTTCAGATGGAATTTGAACTTAATTATTCGAGCAGCTCGTTTAGCTTTTATTGACATGAGCCTTTGTTCGAGATCTTGTTCATTTTTTGGATTTGATTAATACAGACGCAATAAAATGCATGTATTATGACTGATGACAGCTGCTTTAAGAATGAGTAACATCCTTAGGAAACATTTAGGAATGAATGTGATCCACAAGAATCATTTCAAAAGACAACACATCTAATCATAACAAATCAGCAAACATGTCATTTCTTTGACTGCAAATGTTTTAGATGCCATGAATTTAAGCATATTATGGCTAACTGCTAAAATTTATGGATTTTCTTACTCGTCAAATAATTCAATCAGGATGTCAAAGTAGCATCAACTAAAAAATCCAACAATTAAATGATTGAGACATTCATGGGTATGGATGAAGGTGAGTAGCATGTTATCACACGATTTCTAAATAGTCACAAAGAATAACCTTAGCTATGACACATGATCATTCACTTGTGTTAGACATTTCAATAAAATATATGCCAATTAATTATCAATAATGGAAGTTGTAAGAATATGGCGCCACAACAATAGTGGAATAGATACAATTGAAAATTAAGGAGCACACCCATATAAGTTGTCATGGATATAATTTGATAATGAAGAAAGTGACTCAAAATGGTGTTTGATCTATTGTTCCATTAAATGCTTTTATGTGTAGGTTTTTGTGCAATGCGGCGTTGATCGATGCTTGTCACTTATTGTTAGGAAGGCCATGTCAATATGACTGGCAAACTAGTTTGCATAAAGAATTAAAACAAGGGTTACCAACTATTTGACTTGGAGTAAAATACAATTGATATCTCAATTTGAGCGACCATACATCCACTTTTATAAGAATTGGTGGATATACTGACTGCTAAGATACTTGTGGGTCTAACTTCCTTGCATAATGTTCAATATGTCATAGATTTTATTCCTAGTGTGGTAATCTCAAATTGAACTGCATAATGAATGAAACCAAACAAACATGAGGAATTATATTGTTAAGTGGAGGAACTTATTGCGAAAGGAATAGTTGGGTGAAGCTCCAACCCATGTGTCATCTCTACCTTGCACTTGCCAATAAAGATTATTAATTTTGGTCTTTTATTGGCATCATAATTATTAATAATATAATAGCTAAATATTGATTCCCAGTTCCTTGTGTTGATGACCTCTTTGTAAAATAACACAGATCAATACTTTTTATAAGATTATTTCATACAATGATTATTACCAAATTTGAATGAAATTGTCAGATGAGTGGAAGATTGCTTTTAAAATATGCAACCACTTGTTTGAATGAACGATAATGCTCTTTATTTATCAAACTCACCAAGTGAGTTCATGCCCTCATAAAATTGGATTTTTGGCCAGTTCTCTACAAGTTTGTTGAGATCCACCTAAACAACATCTTTTTATATAATCAATGTTTAGAAAAACATCTATTACACCTCTGGTTCATCTCTGAAATTTTGTAAGAGCAACGATTATTAGTCAACCTACAAAAATATTAACTTTTTTTTACCTCACAGTTGAATTTCTTGGGATTTATAATTTTAAGTGTAGAAATTGAAGGCGATCCTATCAAAATAGAATCCATCACAAGTAGACCAATTCTACAATCCTTCACGTAGGCATGAATGTTTCATATTTTTGCTTTGCTTTATCATCAGTTCATCAAAAACTTTGATTAAATCACAACTTTCATTATAGAAATTTTTAGATCTAAACGCTTCAATTGAGATATTGCTACCCATTTAAGTTTTGATCACCCAAAATTGCTAGTTGAAAAAGCTCCTGCTTTGGCTCTTCCTAATGTTTATCAATGAAATGATCAACCCATGATGAGCATTTATACACTATAATATGATATAGATGATGAGCTTATTCCATTTTACACCATGATTCCCTCAAGTTCCTAGAGATAAAAAAAAAAATGAAAGGAGACATTCCACATGGATTGAATACATATCAACTTTCCACTATGAACTGAATACAAGTGGAAGCATAGTGATCAGGTGGTCAGTGCTCTTAGTTGTATGCACCTAATGCTCTAAATATTACATAAAATGATTGTAATCTTTAAATTACTTAAAGGAAACATTTGTTGGCCCATACATGTAATGTGGATTTTTCATTAAGTGTCAAGTTTTCCAAATTCCTAAAACTCATAGGATAAATGATGTACTTTATATACCACTTCAAATCTTGGAGGTAGCTGTTGACCTCATTTTTGGTGAGGGTCAGTCGCCATTTTGCACGTCGGACGACTCCAATCGGATCGACAAGTGTTGTTCATCGTGTCATGCTCGAAATTGGCTATGAGTTGACCCGACAATTCTATATGTATCTGAACCACTATAAATACTATATGAATCTGAATCACTCCATCGGATAGCCCGGGCAGTTCTTTTGATCAAATAATATTTTATGAGCAATTAAGCACTTTAAGTAATCTTGAGCTCGTGAGATTCGTCTCGTCGTAATGTTCGATTTAAATATAGACTTATTAGATTTAGAGAACATTTGATCTTCAAAATATATAGCAAAGCTTCTTATTATACTTTGGAGTGCTTGATTTGGGCTCACTTGCGCTCGGATTAAACTATATTTGACTTCCACTAGTTTATCTTATCACGACGCTTCATTTAGGCTTCGTTGGGGCCGCTTATCTTGCATGGCGGGGCCCCAGATCACAACTTTATCTTTTCGTTCGGATTTCACTGCAGCGGCCGACGGACACTGAAAAAGGCGGAAAGCGGGGTCGCAGGTTCGACCCCGCGACACGCGTTGAAACACACTTTAATTCCTCTGCTACCCTCGAGCTCTTCCTTGACTTTTCTGCTCTAGACGTGAAACCAACCCGCTCCCTCGACTCTTCTACCCTATAGGCGAAGCTGACCCGCTCCTCCCTCCTCCCTCGATGCTTTTGCCCGTGCCGACTGCAACCTCCCAAGCGTCAGCCAGGTTCTCATAATATTTTCATTATTTAACTTATAATTTTATTAGTTTTTTTTCCTTATCTCAGCACTTTTGGTACTCACTGCTAAGTGAATGGTGTATCTGAACTTTTATTATGCTTTGAAATGAATTTCTGCTTCTAAAATGTCAAATTTATTAGTGTCACAATTCTGTTATAAATAAATTTACCAAAGAGTGACATAATGATCATTTTTTCAGAAACAGTTATCTCATAACAGTTTTCATACAGCTGCAACAAACAAGCAGTCGACTACCCTGCAGCAACTTCCTTGGGCGCTGCCCCAAACAGACCCTAAATCCTAAATCATAGTGCAGACATTTTCAAATTTGGTTCTTAAAGTGTTCGATTAAAATGTACGTTAAGATTCACGTGGATCAATATAATTTTATGGAAACCTATAAATAATAAGTAAATAAATATACACTGAGACATATCATACACTGAGACATATTTGATGATGGCTGTCACCAAAATGCGAGATACTGATCGAATTTGTAGCAGCTGCATCACATTTTTATTTTATGTCTGCAAGTCCTTTCTGGTTTGCGTTGCGTTTGTTTTAAGCGATCAACAACTTCACAATGAAGGAAATTGCACATTCCTTATTTTTAATTTGCAAATCTGGAAATGTAAGCCTAATCCTGACTTTCTGGCACAGCAAAGACAGACTTGTGCAACTTCAAGTGTGTGGGAATCTCAGAGTTGGATGCCATATAACCACATTTTGACTTATTTCATTAATCATTTGACCAAACTTTTTGGAACTTACACATGGTGGGCCCTTTGTGGGAAAACAATGATGCATTGGGAGTCCAGATGCAAAGCTTAAAATCTCTGATTGATGTATCGCGTCAGTTTTCCGGATGCAGCTTACGCCCAGACTTCACTCTTTGTGGACTGCAAAGTTCAAAACTTTAAAAAATTAATTTTTTTATATACTTAGAAAATTCTTTAATAAAATCAAGTAACTTTCTATGTATAATATTGCTACCACCTAATAATAAATATAAAGTATACTTTATTAAGCAATTGTCTATGTATAATTTTGCTACCACCAAAAGCTAGACTAACCTTCACTATTGTCTATGATTTGGCCAAACCAACCTCTACATTGCAACTCTTAATACCCTTAGGCATCAATGAAACTAAGCTTATGTGAGAAGTCCAATTTAATTGGGAGCCTTCCATTTGTTGTTCATGTAACAAAAGATTGTATCTCACTTAAATCCTATCCCAAAGTGGCCTTTCATGTAGTCTTTAGTCTCCATCAAAACATTTTGGAGGAGTGATACTTCATAATATAATTTAGGTAAACTAAACCAACAAAATGACCCTAAGATTCATTTTTCCTCCTTATATTGTTATTTTAAAAAAAAACTGTATTCCTATATTTTTAGAGAAATTGGATGCTACTGAGCCAAAATATATTAAAATATCGTTGAAAGTTAATAAAAAAATTTACAATTTTAATATTATTTCCGATAATGAATGCTAAAATAACATCAAGATGGAGGGGGTATTTGGAAATGAAAAGGGATAGAGATGCTGTGAGGATTCTGATGATGAGGAGATTCAATGTTCTGAACCTGATGAGCATGAGGATGGTGTTGATATGTCACAAGCTAGAGTTGAACTTGAATAGGAGTGGCTGGTTCAATAAGACAGGAAAAGGAAAATTAAAGGAAACTAGGAGCTCAAATATATTTTTCTTATTGTTGAGATCCTCTATGGAGGTGGTAGCATTGGGAGAACTGGTAGAAAACCTTCACCATCCTCTTGGGTCATTAGAGGATGAAAACCTACTAATGATGTTTAAGTTCTTGATTTGGAACATCAAAGATATTGCCAAGGCCAATTTCTTTCATAGAATAAAGAATACCATCGGGCACCACAATTTATAATTTTTGTAAAATTTTGGAACCTATGGTAGCAGCTCAGAGCAACCTCAAATACCATTTTCTCAAACTCTAATAAAAAAAATTAGTTTTTGTAGAAGAATCCATAGACGTGGACATCATGATAGGCACACCCCAATTTATGCTTGCGAAGATTAAAGGTCTTGTTGTCATTTCTTTCTTACCATTTTTAATGATGGGTACTCTAGAACCTCCAAGATTGAATTGTGGGGAAATTTTAATCATATTAGTAATTAAATTGATGAACCATGGCTAGTGGGTGGGGATTTATGTTGGAGAAGAAAGGTGGTAGACCTCCAAACATTAATCTTTTTAATGAGTTTTTTGAAGTCTTTGACGAGGAAAATATCTTTGATTTTTGTTTCATTGGGAGCCCTTTACTTGGTCTAGAAGCAAAGTATTTGAAAGGTTGGGTAGGATAGCGGCAAATTGCCATTGGATGAGCACAATTTTTATACTCTAGAGTGTAGCACCTCTTCTAAACCAACTTTGCCCATGCTTATCTTCTTCATTTTGTTCTTTTCCCTACCAATCCATAGAAGCCCATGTTGAGACTCCTTAATATGTGGACTCTTCAGTCTTCATTTCAATAACTTGTGAAAGATTTCTTTAAGTGTGAACTGAGAGAGGATGTTTGGCTCATATTATATAAAGTCCAGAAGAAAATGGTTCAGATTCTCAAAAAATGGAACTGAAAAGCATTTGGAAACTTCAAAACAATTTTGCATAATGTTGAAACTATAGTAAATCAATTGGAGGAAGACTACTGTAATGGTCATATTGATTGCAATATGTTGTTAGCAGTCTAGGAGGATTTAGATTAGGCTATCAACATGGAGGAAATATTTTTTTTGTCGAAAAGTTGTTGGACATCAATTTGTTGATGAGGACATGAGCACAACTTATTTCCATGCAGCCATCAAGAGAAAGGCAGTTTAATGCTTTTTTGAAAATAAAAATCCGATTAGGGGGATGGATTTATGATATAGAGGGAATCATTGATAGTAGTATTAGTTTTTTTCCATAATTTGCTCACCCAAGGCCCTATCAACCTTACTGATCCCAGTTGTTCACTTCTCCTTGATACCATTACTTGAACCCATAATCTTAATCTAAATTACCAACCTAAGGAAGAGGAGATTAAATCAGCTCTAGATAATGTTAGCAGTGGCAACATTATAAGAACTGATGGTTTTACTACAACCTTCTATAGAACTAGTTGAATTGTGTTAAAAAAGAATGTGGTTGCTGCTATTCAAGCTTTCTGATGTATCGCATCATCAAAATGAAGCCAAAGGTTAGTTTCAAAACCACTTACCAGAGCCCAAACAATAGGCCAAGAAAGTGCTTAGTTAAAAGTCCATCACAAGAGCCATATTAAGAAGAAATATATGAATTTGTATTTTATTATTCATATTTTAATTTTAGTTTCTAGAATATTTGAATTTTCATTTTTGGGGTCATTTATATCTGGTCATAAAAATAAAAAATATTAAATTAGGAAGGTGGCTAGCACCTTCCTTCATTAATGTCCACCTACTACCCTTCAAATGTTTCTTCTCATTTTATTGGATGTTTATCATTGTAATTCCTATAAATAGATCTAATATGTAAGTATTTTTATCAGATGTTGAATGAAATATTTGAGTGAGAATTGTCTCTCTCGTTGCTTAGTTCTTGGTGGTTTCAAGTATTGCCTTTTTTTTTGTGAGATTAGGTATTTATCTTTGCTTTTCTTCTATGTTATTCATTAATCTTCCATAAGATTTTCTTTTAAATTCTTGTACACTTGTAATACATGTTATAATCTTCTTATAATATTAACAAACCTACAACCAAAGCCTCACAACCATTTCAAACTTCTCTTCATAGCTCTTGACCAAACAAGAGCATATTATGACCTAGTCTTGTTCCTTAACCCTAACTTCATTGTAAACTCATCCAACACCCATCAAATCTATATTAAAATTAGACATCCTAAGTGAACCACCAATAATATTTCTAGCCACTTACCCATTATTAAACCACTTTGCCAAAGAGATATTGTAAATCTACCCAAACTAGCATAATTCAGACTAGTCTTGGTCTTTTAGCCACCATTCCCTCCTAAGACTTTTAACATTCTACCAAAACCTTCACATCACATCTTTTGACTTAAAATCAAATATCAATAGAAAAATTTAGTACTTTATCTCATCAACAGTCCACCCGGCTCCATCATATTTGGTATCTGAGTGAATCTGGCAAGGAGCTGATTTCGTAAGAACTTTTGGACATTTAAGAAGAAATTTATTGTGTCGAATTTTTTCTACAAGTTTATGAGTTACTTCAAAAAAAATTGAGGTTAGTGAATTTCTTCTATTGATAGATTTATTTTCTTTAAATGGCTTGGAAAACTAGTATATTTCTTGCAAAACTATGGCGTTAGCATGAAGTCTAATTAGCAAACTCCTTTATAAAGCCTGACTTACATCCCTTATGTGAGTCTATCCCTAAAATTTTTTTACTTGAGCGAAGAATTTCTTAAGGGAGTGCTCCACTTAAATAAAATACAACCTTACCTTAATGCAATCAAAATATTAAGTTTTTTGCTTTACTTTTTATGTTAACTTTTTATGGTAAACTAGTTGCTTATTATGTCCAAACTTAAGGAACTTTGCCATCTTAAAGACTTGAGGTTTTCAGAACTAAGCAAATTGAATTTAAAATTCTTTTCATAACAGTATTTGTGTATAAAATTTAGTGTATTTGAGGGTAAAAAAAACTTTATCAAAAAGGTTTAAACTACTTGAAGAGAGTTTGGGATGTAAGTGGTCTTAATGCCACCCCCTCCCTCCTCACTTGGAAATTCTTCAGCAGGAGATTCACTTTATTTTTACATATATATTTTAATTTTTTTTCTATATATTTCATCTATAGTCTTTTCTCTCTCATTTATCTTCATAAAAAAATAAAAATAATAAAAAAAGAAGCTTGATGACACCAAAATCAGTTTCCCACGATCAAATTGAAAATTTAACTCAAATGGTTGATTCTTCAGATCTTAGGATTCATGAAAGAAATACTAAGAATAGAGAATTAGTTGATGAGACTGAAAATCAAATGCAGGATTTAAAAGATCAAGCGTAAATAATCCTAAATCTTCTTCAAAAAAAAAATAAACCTCCTGCCAAACCTCCTACCCAAATTCATATTACACCATTAAAAGAAAATGATTCATACTTAGAGCCAAGAGAAGTCCAAATTCATAGTAGACAACCTAATCTTAGGAATGGAGGTAGAAGAGACCATATTTCATCTTAGAATTAATGAAAGAAAAACTAAGAATAGAGAATTATTTGAAGTGACTAAAAATCAAATGTAAGATTTAAAAGATCAAGTGCAAATAATCCTAAATCCTCTTCAAAATAATAAACCTCCTGTGAAACCGCCTACCCAAATTCATATTACACCATTAAAAGAAAATGATTCATACTTATAGCCAAGAGAAGACCAAATTCATAGCAGAAAACCTAATCTTAGGAATGGAGGTAGAAGGGACCATATTTGATCTTAGGATTCATGAAAGAAATCCTAAGAACAGAGAATTATATGAAGTGACTAAAAATCAAATGCAGGATTTAAAAGATCAAGTGCAAATAATCCTAAATCTTCTTCAAAATAATAAACCTCCTGCGAAACAGCCTACCCAAATTCATATTACACCATTTAAAGAAAATGATTCATACTTAGATCTAAGAGAAGACCAAATTCAGAGTAGACAACCTAATCATAGGAATGGAGGTAGAAGAGACCATATTTATCATAATAATGATGACTTTAACGACCTCTCTACGATAGTTAAAGTTGAAGCTCCATCCTACGATGGAACCCATGATCCTAATAAGTTCTTCGACTGGTTATTCCATACAAATGATTTTTATTTTATTGACATAAGATGGATGATTATCAAAGAGCTGTATTTGCCAAAATGAAATTGTCCGATCATGCTGAAATTTATTGGAATAATACATTTGCTAAGGAATGGAGTTTAGGAAGGAACACTCTCAATTGGATTGAAATGAAAGACATGTTAAGAACTAAATACTGTCCTATACATCATTAAAAAAAACTACATCGGCAATTTTTAATGCAAAGACAAGGTAGTTTTCCCATGACAGAATACTTGAACACATTTGAAGACCTATTTGCCAGGACCAACTGCATTGATAACAATTGATAATTGGAAAATAAATTTATCATTGGCCTTAGAAGAGGCCTTCCCATATGCTTTACCAGTAGAAAATCAAAAGAAATCTACCTTACTGGGGCAAGTTCTTTCAAAATTAATAAGTCTTATAATTATTATTATCCTGATAAATTCTTTATATAGACAATCCTTCCTTAAAAAACACATTTTTTCATACCTCATTTTCCCCCAGACTTCACGTGCTCCTCTTGTCAGTCAATTTTACAATGGGATTAGCTCGGCCTGCTCTCACTCCTTGGGCATGCATTGGATTTGCTCCACAAAAGCTAATTATTCAGTGAAATGGATCTTTCAGTCTTCATTGCAGAAAGCTTGTCACAACTGCTTCAGAATAGCACCCATGTGTAGCAGCTCCAACTGCTTACCATTGCAATTCTGAGCATGCAAAGAAATTTGTCTCCTTGCTCTTGTCCTCGTTCATGGTGTTTCTTTTGGGTTTTGTTATGACCACCACTATGATTGTGTGCAAAGAACAATTTTATTAGAAGTTGTGTCATCATTCAACGATTTGTTGGTGCGAAAATTTATTGTTCTTGCGAAAGAACTTCGGGAGACATTCTTCTCCCGTTGATTCACCCAACAAAAATTTTTGCAGCATTCACTCCAACTGAACGGAACTTCATGGCCTCCTTAAAATAGCAATTTAGTTCAATGAAGAAGCTCGTGCGGCCAGCTTTTTATGGTGTTCATCTATTCCATTATAGGATATGGTTTTGTCATTCGGTTTCCAATCTGGCAGTCATTTTGCAAATGTGAACCATAGCACAAAACTCAGCTTTAATTGTTTTGAAAAAGTAATGAACTTTCAAAAACATCAAGTTCACTGCATTCTTTAATCATTTTTAACATGAAATAGCAAATATATTTCTGTGTACATCAGTAATACATAAGCAAGAATCTAGATGATATCCAACGGACTAAAAGAAGAAAGTACAACGAGTAGGGCCCACAAATTAAATGACCAAAAGTGCCATTGGAAGATCGGATGACTTGTCCGACCAATTGGAAATCACTTGGATCATGACCCAAAGCTGACCAAACATAGATCCTGGTCTGAATCAAAGAGTATGATATGTTAAGTCGAGAGAAGGGATCACCCCAACTCTCGCTCTAGCATTGTCAACCATCTCATAAGAGCCTCTGAGACTCTTCATCAGGAGGTCTAGTGTTTTACCATGATCTACTCCATGAACTCGTCGAAATACCTTTAGTTGAGTTGTGAGATACATGTTGAATTACAGTGATTCACCTTGTGTTCGATAGTCTAGTCTAAGCATGGCAACATGAGCTCTTCATATAGAGGTCGATAGTCAACAACCACACCAAAGTATCCGATTGGCAAAATCAAGTCAACTGATTCAAGTCCATTCAAACGAAAGACCAACTGAAGCCTGACGACAGCCCCAACTCAGCAAAGTCTAATGAACAAGCCTTACCAAACCAATACATATTGATCTCAGTTGACCGAGTAATAAGTTATCCGAACCATGGGCTAATTATACAAATGTCTAAAATACTTTGCAACACCCCAGTTAAAGCAGGGGCAAGCATGTAATTATACACATTGTACACCTCTATCTTATAAATATGAGATCATTTATTTAGTAAATGCTAAAAACAAAAATTCATCCTACATTCATTACCACCATTCTCAAACGAAGCATGAAGCCATAGTTCAATAAAGATGCTCGTGGTAATCTTTGCTAAAAATTAACCTATATAAGGAGACATTCATATCAAACACTTATAGGCAATTCTATGTGCCCAAAATGCACCATCCACCCAACCCTTCCTACTTGGGTTGATTATTTTTCTAATATTCATTTGAACTCTCTATCTGAGCTACAAATAAACCACTTGTCTGCTGATGGTATGCAATGATAAATTTATGTTCCTTTTAAAATTTTGCTACCAATATCTCTATTTAGCTATTACAAAGTGGCTCCCTTCATCACTTTGTGAATTACATCTAGTCTCCTTCTAAATCTACAAAAAATAAATTTCTGTAAAATTTTTTTGATACTTTGTGAATTACATCTAGTGAAGCTACAATCTTAATCCATTTTCAAACATAGTCCACTACTACCAAAATATATTAACTTCTTAATCATGATGCAAACAATCCTATTAAGTTTGTTCACCATACAACAAATATATTAAATTCTTGAATATAATTTAAGGATATCTTATTCTTCTTAAAAATAACAACTACTTATTGGTGTTTATCATATATTTTAATATACTCATTGATTGTAAAAAAAATTTTTATGGATATCCACCAAAAATCTTCAAATGACCCGATCAAGATCTCATGGTTTTGTCCTCCCAGGGTAATTTAGGTTTATGGTTTGATTAGTCATGAGTGACCGGAAGGTACTTTGCTAGCAGTCATGGGTTGCCTCTTTTAAAGTTCCTTCTCAAATCGGTTGTGTTTTTTAGTTGAAGTTTAAGTTTTAGTGTGTAACTTATATTTTGTCTTTTATGTTTATTACAAATTTTGTAATTCAGCCCATATAATCTCGAGAGTGTGTTTTTTAAGTTAAAATGTGTTTTTACTCTTTTTTGAGAGGTCAAACACTCCCTAAATAGGTTTGTTGTCAATTTTTTTAGTATGGTTCAGGTTAACCTAAGTTAGCCCAATTTAATTTAAGTTGATTTGGACTAGCCCAAGTTTGATCTAAGTTGATTTATGCTAGCCAGGTTTGTTTTAGCTTGATTTGGGTTAGCCCAGTCAACCCAGGTTTGTTTAAGTTTGATTTAGGTTGGCCAACGTTAGGTCGGGTTGACCTAGGTTTATTTAAGTTTGATTTGGGTTAGTCTAAGTTAGTTTAGGTTGACCCAGGTTTGTTTAAATTTAATTTGGATTAGCCCAGATTAGGCTGGGTTGACTCGGGTTAGATTTAAGTTAATTTGGGTTGGCTCAAGTTTGATTTAAGTTTATTTAGGCTAGCCTAGGTTAGCCTAGGTTGACCCAAGTCTGTTTAAGTTTGATTTGGGTAAGATCAGATAAGGCTGGGTTAATCCAGGTTTGTTTAAGTTTGATTTGGGTTAGCCTAGGTTAGGCTGAGTTGACCCAGTTTGTTTAAGTTTGATTTGACTTAGCTCAAGTTAGGTTGGTTTGACCCTGGTTGGATTTAAGTTGAATTGAGTTAGCCTGGTTTTGATTTAAGTTGATTTAGGTTGGCATAGGTTAGACTAGGTTAACTCAGATTTGCTTATGTTTGATTTGGGTTAGCCCCAGTTAGGTAGGGTGTTGGATTTAATTTGATTTGGGTTAGCCAAGTTAGGACTTAGGTTTGATTTAAGTTAATTTGGGTTAGCATATGTTTGGCTAGATTTACCCAAGTTTGTTTAAGTTTGAATTTAGGTTTGTCATGAATTGAGTTTCAAATTTGGTTGGGTAAAGCTTATGTTGGGTTTAGCATTAAATATGTTTTAGGTTAAGTTTAAGATTTGGTTTAGTCAAGCCTATGTTGTGTTAGACTTGAGTTAAGTTTAATGTTTTAGTTGAGTTAGGTTTGCTATGTTAGACTTAAGTTAAGTTTGAGGTTAAGTTTAGAATTTGGTTAAGTCAAGCCTAAGTTGGGTTAGACTTGAGTCAATTTTTAAAGTTTGAGTTGAGTTATGTCTAAGTTATGTTAAACTTGAGTTTAGTCTTTGGTTAAGTTTAGGATTTTTTTTAGTTCAGGCGGTTTTGTTTTTTTTTTTTAGTTTTTGTTTTTTTTTTTTTTTTGTGTCGTCTAAGTTGGGTTCGACTTGAGTTAAGTTTAAAAGTTGAGTTGAGTTAGGTCTATGTTGAATTAGACCTAAGTTAGAATTCAAGTTTCAGTTGAGTTAGGTCTAAGTTATGTTAGACCCAAGTTAAGTTTGAAATTTGATTAAAGTTGGGTTAGTTCTATGATGGGTTAGACCCAAGTTTAGTTTAAAATCAATTAGATTATGTTAGGTCTAAATTGGGTTAGACCTAACTTGAATTTTGAATTTGAATTGAGTTATGTCCTAATTGGGTTAGATCTAAGTTATGTCTTAAAATTTGAATTAAGTTAGGACTAAGTTGGGTTATAACGAAGTTAAATTTTAGGATAAATTTTGGTTAACTTGAGTCTAGGATGGATTAGATTATTTTACGTTTTGGTTATTAAGGTAATTTCATAATTAAATGGTTTATTATGAAATGAACCTTTTTTAATTAATAATTTGATTTAATGTTTTAATTTAAGTGTAATTCTAAGATTCTCTAAGTTAAGTTTGATGTTTAATTAAATTTGGGAGACAATTTGGGCTAAATATGCCAAAATTTTACAAGTTTACCCTTAATATGTTTATTTTATTTTTAATTTTTTAAAGATGAAAATTGTAATAAGTGTGTGAGTTTACTGTCCTAACCTTCTTTATTAGTTTTCAATTGAAAACATATTTTTTTATTAATATTTTATTTTTTATAAATATTTCTCATAATAATTATAATTTTGATAGCAAAATAAGAATATTAGGGTTAGGAGAAGTTTTACCCTTGAAAAAATTAGTGGAGATTCCTAATAACAGAGGGAATGCTCCCTCAAATTTTCATACTTTTAGGCCTTATATTTAATTCTTAAAAATTAATAAACTCTTTGAGAAATTTAATTAATTTAAAATTAAATATAAGTTAATTTATCTCATTTTTAGTTTTATCATTTTCTCCTATATTCTTTGAGTTTAAAAGTATTTTTATTTTATTTCTATAATTTTTATATGTTAAGTTTTGCATTATAAAGGTTCTATACATTTTCTGGATTTAAATAATTAGGAAAAGTCAGATTTTCTCACTTAACCCAGTCAGCGTCGCATAATCCTCGTAGTCGTCGAACATCCATGCGTCGCCCCGCCGTTCACTCCGCTTTCCAAGCAAGTCGTTGAGGTTGCCTCGATCCGGTGCACTTCTCTCTGCGGTTCACCATTTAGATTGATCTCCGCCGTTAGTTTCTAATACACAGAAACGGATGACATCCATTCATCATCTCAACAAAATAGAGAACATAGAGTCGTCTCTATTCAAACCCTAAGATCTCATGCTAAGGTTAACCAAATTGCTTATGGTTTGACCCTATAGCTTCATCTAAGTGAGGTGAACCTATTCATGTGGCTAAGTGGTCATGCATTGTTGTTTTGCTTCACAAAAGACCAAACTAAGGTAAAAATTGGGGAATTCAAGCCATTAACTTATCCCAATTGGTGAGGCCTTAATTAGGCTTGATGAAAAAGATCTCCTTGTATGTGTGCTCCTCCACCTTGTTCCAATTTGCTCTAAATTGACACTAGGTATATGCTATGCCAAATGGGAGCTTGGGTTGGTGTTGAGCTAGGTTAGCGAGTGCGCGAAGGAGGGGTTTTGATTACAGATGAAGTTTTAGGACCTTGTGAAGCTACTGGAAGTGTTGGAATGGAGTTTTGGTGATGTTGATGTCAAGGTAAAAAAGCCTTGGGTTTTAAATTAGGGTTAAAGGGGTGACTAAAGTGTCTTGGAAATGTTGGGAGTTAGCTTCTAGGGTCTGTAGAAATAATGTTGGTGTTGGAGGTAGAGAGTTCTAGTGAGAGCTTAAATAGTTTCTGTGTGTTATGAGGCACTCAGTTTGGGGCAATAAATAGCTATGGGAGGCCATGAGAGAGGCCTTGGCGTGCATGGGAAGCTTTGGTGGCTCCTCAAAGAATGGGCAGAGGGATTTCAGAGGCTTTGGGTAGTGGGGGAAAGCTTTCTCCATGCTTTGGTGTGCTTGACCATGGAGGCTCCAATGTGGAAGGAGCAGGCATGTCAAGGCTTAATGATAATTGGGAAAAGCTTTTTTGGGTAGCTTGACTCAATTTTAACCTGAGTTTGTCCCTTATAAGGATTGAACTTGGGTGGGTTAGACTTGGGTGTCATGTGTTGCCTTTCTTAGTTAAGTGCGTAAATTTTGTCTCTTTGTGTTTTTCTTAAGTTTAACTTTATTTAATTATTTTTTATTAGATTGTTGTGTCATGGTGGGCAACTTTGGGTTATTTGGGTCTTTTTTGG
>NEWO01000043.1:1428518-1439295 GCA_003013225.1 Phalaenopsis aphrodite | reverse complement strand
CAGAGGTATCATCGAACGTTCCCCACGAACACGGGACGCGAAAGCTGGTCCCTTGGGGTCGATCCCGCTACCGGCTTTCTGCCCGCTTTAGCTTCAGCCCCAGACAAAGCCTTATATTTGGGTGTGTGGGTGATGTTACCCATGGCCGATGTGGACGGCACAAGATCAGCGATGGGACTTTTGGAAAGCTGCCTTAGAGGGATGTAGGCACCGCCTCACTAGACGAAGGCGGTTACCCGACTCTTTTTATTTGATTGGACTTATTTGCCCTTCTATTTAATAACAAATAACGAATTAACTAATTCTCTAGCTTGAGTGTTTGACCTAAATACATGGTGTATTAATGAAACAGCCTCATGACCTCTGACTTTGGATAATATACCGAAATTATTTTAATATTAATAATCTTTAATAATACCTTGAAACAAGGGTGGAGATTATTTTTTTAATTTACAAGAATAAAATTTAGGAGATTTATCAACATGGTACTTAAAACTTTATTATCTTTGTAGCCAACATTATGGGTGTGAGTGAGTCAAGCGAGACTCGTGAGCTGGCTCGAGCTCGGCTTGATAAGCGGCTCGTATGCTGAGCTCGATGAGCTGACTAGCCAAGCTCAAGCTAGCTCTGACTTGATTTGTTAGTCGGTGAGTCGGCACGTTTGAAAAAATATTAGTATAAAATGTATTCAAGGTATATTAAATTTTAAGATTTTATGTTTAAACGTATTAAAAATGTTAAGAAAAATAATATTTTCTATTTTATATTAAGTAATTTCTTCTTACTTGTATCAAATTTGCTCATTCTATATATCATTTTATCATGACAGCGCCTTAAATTAATATTATTTTTTCCTTTTTATGATAAACGAGTCAGCTCGTGAGCCAGCTTGAACTCGTAGACTTAAGCTCGAGCTGAAGAAAATGATGGACCTGAAGAAAATATTATGTTGGAAATATTAGATGAAGAATTTAGGTCAAACAAAGAAGATCCTCAAGATGAGAATCATAAAGAATAAGAGTGCAAGTACACTAATGTTTTCTCAGGTTGAGTGTATTAACAAGATTCTATAACAGTTTAACATGATTGTCATGTAATCACTTTACGCTATCTAAGGAACTATTGCCTAAATTCTTGAGCAAAATAGGCGAAAACAGAGAGAAATTTTGTATGCTCAGCAGTTGGAAGTCCGATGTATGTTATGAAATGCACAAGGCCAGATAATGCATATGAAGTCGCGGTAGTCGGCATGTACATGGGTTATTCATGAAAACATTATTAGGGGGTGGTGAATGGTAGAAGTACATCCATCATTGGCCAAGCCATCTTTGGCCAAGCCTAGCTGAAGGCAAAGGGATAGCCGAGCACACTCTTCCTTGGTCGCCGAGCCTTTGCTCGCCATCACCTTCTTCCTCTTCATCCTCGCCTTCTCATCCCCCCCCTTCAGCCCCATATTCCTCTCTTATGAATCCTCCTCCTCCGTTAACTTCACCAATGACTTTCCCCCTTGCACCTTCACTCTTGACGACAAATTCCTCCTCTCCTTCACTTTTGCTTCCTCTGTCTCCCACCTCTACTCCACCGCCCACCTCTTCACCAACACTTCCTCTTACAGCTTCTAAGTCGACCCCAACACATTCTACATCCTCCTTCTCCACTTCTTCTCCTTCAACTCCTTTTCCAAAGCCCAATGCAGAAATTACAAAGTGGGAAGCCAACGAAGAGGGCAACGTTGAGGTGGAGGTGGAGGAGGTCAGATATGTCGTAATAGTGAACTTTATGCATAAATTTACTTTTTGGAAGCATTTATAGGTAAATAACATATTTTTAAAAACCATCATTTGTAAAAACCCCATCTTTATTTTGTAGAACACATTTTTGAGTTGGGCTTTTAGGATGTAGAAGATTGTTGTATTATCAGCTACATATGCCAACTACAATGTTATCAACAAGGCTTGTAATGAGATGATTTGGCTGCATGGCCTTATGACAGAGCTAATCAACGAGCAAAGGATTGGAAAGCTTCATAGGGACAATATGAATGTTATTAATCTCTTAGAGAATGTAGATGTTCATGCCAGGATGAAGCATATTCAGTTGTGGTATTATTTTATTCATACTTTCCTAAAAGATGGACAATTGTTATTAGAGAAAATACACACAATTCAAAATCTTACAGATATTTTGATTTAGGTGGTGAGTATTGAGAAACAAAAACTATGCTTGGCGTCATTTAAAGTCCATGAAGGCCAAGATCAGAGGCAAGCTCACTACGACACGGGAGTTTAAAAGTGATATAGAAGAAGGTGCAATCTAGAGGAGAGGTGTTACGGTGCAATCGATCTTTAAGTGAATGATTGTTGAGTGTGGAGCCTGCTTGCATAATCATCACAGCCCACATGCATTCTAACACTTTTCCCTGCGCTGGGAGATTTTAAATCCTTCATTTTCATGAAGGGTTTGTCTCTCGCTTGGTATGTATAGAAACCTTCTCCGCCATAAACTATAGCAAGGGAATTCTCTCGGTGATACTTTGCGTGGAATGGTGAAGTACAAAGAAGAAGGATATTGATGATTTCTCTCGTGTGATTGAGAGAGAGAAGCATCCCTAAATTGTTGTGAGTTCCAAGAGTATAGTGTTGATTTGAGTGGTGTAAAATTTGTATATTTCTCTTAATTTTTTCAGTGGAAGTTTTATGCGGTCATTTTCAATTTTTTCTATATTAAATCTTGGCGTGCTCTTCTATATTCTTTATTGTTGATTCCATTCAAATAATGTTCCAAATCTCTCGAATCAGTGTGTTTTTTTTTTCATGCCATGATTTTGGTTGTTAATTGATCAATTCCCTAGTTTAACTTTGGCCATCAACAGTAAACCTCAAGCCTTCATGCATAAATGACCTTTAAATATTTGAATCTATTTGATGTTTTAACGGTGTATATCAATGATATATGCACATAAACATATGTGCATTCATGTTCTCATACACACATTTATATATGCATGAGTCATATATTATTTAAAGCTAAATTCATTTATATGTGAATCCTTAAAAGTCTTCAATTAAAACAATAGAAACATTATGTTAACTTGTAATTAAATTAGAATGCATCATGAATTGAATCTAATGAAGCTATGTTACTCTTAATGCTAAATTGAGCCAACTTAAGCCATGCTTAAAAACATTGGCTAATTATATTATCAGTTTAAATATGAAATAAAAGAAATTGATTTCTACCAAATTTTACTATACATCAATAAATTAAGGTCACAAATCTCCTTTGTGCATGCCTAGCCATTAATTAATTACTAGTCGTTCATAGAATAGAATACTATGACAAATGAAGGAAATACATGTTCACAGTATAGCAATTAGCCTACACAATGCTTAGATCATAAGGTCATGTTTTTTTATTCATTATTCGGTTGTCAACATCCTACGTGTTAGGTAATCTTTACTTCAAAATATACTCATTAATAGGAAAAAATATTACATATGGTTGCATATATGTACATCCGCCGCGCGCACAAAATAAGAAAAGTGAAAAACAAATGTTGGGACACCCAGCATCTGTGTCGTTGAACGTGCGTACGTTCAATTCACATAATATTTGCTCCATTATTGTATGTTTCTCTTCGCGTAAAATTAATTATAATTGTGTCCCTAAGAAGCGCCGAAGAATAGAAAATATGGAGCGAACTTGCTTATGTGAAGTAAATTAGTCGATTTATGAGTATTTAATTGTTGTTCGGCATTATTTGGAACTAAACGAGATCCGTTTTCTTTTATTTATGTTATACCCGTTAATATAAAATCAAGTTTAATGTTGTGTTTATGTATATGAAATATATGCTAGCACGAATCTCAAGGAAAATGAATGGCTCGGGTGGAAGGAACGACTGATCGGCCATGCTTGTTGACAGATGACATATTGAATGCTAGAGAAGAAGTCTGGACCGAGTGACTGGAAGAATATGCCAAAGGATTCCCCACAAGACAAATATCAGCTCTCAGACCGATTGGCAGATTACTCAGCTTCAGATAAAGTACCGACAGGGTTAAGGCAGGGCAAGCAGTCGGTGAACCTCTTACCGGTTGAATCAATCTGTCATTCTTATTATATTCAAACATCTTTGTAATTACTAAAAGATCCCTCTAAAGGCTAATAGTAAGGGGACTGATCTATAATTTTGTAAGACTGAGAATTATTCCTATACATAGGGGCTCCATATCATGAATAAAAGGTATGCATTCTTACTATTCTTTATTGTACTCTCTCCTATCTTTCCCTACAAAATTTTCTATACCTGTGATGTGTTTCCCGGAAACTCTTGTATCAGTCCCTTATCATTAGCCTGCTCCTCTCTCATCACGTTAGGAAGAGACTTGTGCAACCCACACTCTTGCCCCCACTGAAAGGTGAATTATCCTCCATTCTTTGGGCTGCAGTGCCCAATTCTATGGTACCCTACTTCATGGCTCCCTGTTCCACGATGTCCTCTGCTCATGCCGTGATTTGATCAATAGCAGCCTCGTCGACCTCTAGATTGGCATTAGTATCTGACGAGATAAAATCGATCGTCAGGAGTCTGGTAACTGCAAAAGGAAGGTGAAAGGCGTAATTCAAGATATAAACCCAAAAGTTATTTCCAGTCAGATGTGGTGTAAGAAACATGATCCTCACTGATCTTCTCTAGCCCTCCACCCATAGAGGAAAAGCCCCCTTTTGTGGTTGAAGTCATGTCTCAATTTTGATTGTCACCTCCTCGAGACCTTAAGGAGTCATGGCCCCTACAACAGTCTGAACAAACATTCCTCCTGCTCGGTCAGGAACAACCACCTCTGATTTGTGCCTTAAAAGATGATCGTAAGGAAGCCCTCCAGACTCCTCCACAGCCTACTCTTGCAATAAGCTTGCAAGAAAACCCAAAGATCTGGTTTGATCCTCACACTCCCCAGTTTATGTCCTCTGCATGACCCTCTTCTTATTCAATTCCTCTACAAATATTTCACTCGCTAGCTTTCACTTTGTGTTTGGTAAACAAACCTTAGTCTGCATATCACTCATAAGCTTAAGAAGGGTGTCCTTGTCGGCAGAAAATGCCTCTCAATCGGACATAGTAGCAGACAAGAAAGGGAGAAGACAAAAGTTTCCAAAGAGTGATAATGGAAAAAGAAAGCTCAAATTTCCCCTATCTCATGGCTTATTTATAATGGATTGGGCACAAAAATCTAGGGAAGTTCATTATTCTGCAATAATGTCATTTAATTATTTCTTATATGTCAAAAAAATTCTATTGTCCTTGTGTGCTTTGCAGCTTCCAGCAAGAGAATCGGGGAACAAAATATGTATATGAAAAATATGTCAGCACAAGTCTCAAGGAAGTTGATCTCGGGAGGAAGAAATAACCGATCAGACATGCTTGTCGATGGATGACTGATTGGATGCTAAAAAAGAAGACGTCTGGATCGAGGTACTAGAAGAACTTGCCAAAGAATTCCCCACAAGACGATGATCGACTCTCAGATCTATTGATAGATTACTCAACTTCAGATCAAGTACTGACGAAGTAAAGGTGGGGTAAGCGGTCGACGAACCTCTTATCGACCGAATCAATCTGTCATTCTTGTTATATTCAAATATCTTTATAATTGCTAAAAGGTCCCTCTAAAGGTTAATGATTGGGGGAATGATCTGTAATTTTTTATGACTGGGGTTTATTCTTATAAATAGGGAGTCCATATCATCAATAAAAGCTACACATTCTTATTATTCTCTATTATACTCTCTCTTATCTTTCTCTGCACAACGTTTTATACCTTTGGTGTATTTCTTGGACACTCTTAGATTCAACCTGTGTATTTCTTGGACACTCTTAGATTCAACCATATAAATGATATGAAATGTCAACTTTGAAGAAGCAAAAAATGATCAAACAAAAACTTATGTGTATTTAGCTTGTTAAACTACATTTCAATTACCTAACAATCACACTTCTAGGTAAATGGGTTAGGTTGAACTTGTGTCACATTTTTTCTGGTATAAATTTTGTTCAAATTTGAGCTAGAGCCTGAGTCAAGCTAATATATTGAGATCAAATTCAGTATTTAAGCTTGAGCTCGACTGATAGGTCGAGGTGACTAGGAATGTAGAGAAGTCAAGAGCTCATTAGAAAAGAATAGATGATCACAATGGGAAGATTTAAGCAAAAGTTCTTAATAAAGCTTGATAGAAATAGTAGCTCAGAAGTCATGAGTCTCACTATAGCATTTTAAGAAGAGCTTCAAAGTGAAACACAACAACTGTTTAATAATAAGAAATCATAACTTATGAAGAGACCAAAAATATAAGAGAGGGAAGTTGCAATAGAACTCTTGAATTTAAATGCCCTAAATCAAGAAATTATATTCAGTTGACCTAGCTCATGAGCTAATGAGTTCAGCCTAATCAAGGAAAACTCGTGCTCTTATTTTGTTAATGGTATAACAAAGCTCAAATTTTAGCTACTTGCTCAATATTCTCAACTTTCTAGCTCATTAACCTGTTATATTTAAACGGGCTTGTTGGCTTGTTCAACTCACACTCCTAGTCTTTGTATAACAATATTTTTTTAAAAAAATTTGAGTACGATCTCGAAAAAAATTGCATTGATTGATTTAGCTTGTGACATGTAGCCTTATTATTTTAATAAGTCTTATAAAGAAATTTAATCATAACTTCAAGTCTAAAGTAATATATGCTAGGCCTTTGAAACAAACTTTTGTAGTTGGAGCTCAAGCACTTAAGATGGCAGTACTTTAGCCTAATGACTCATCTAAATTTTCTTCCAAAAAATTAATATTAAGAAATTTAGTTATCCATCCTTTTTGCACTCATGAGCACCACTTGCACAACTTCTAATACATCAGTGCACACCAATTAAAGTATAACACAAATAATATATTAAGTCTCATAGTGGGCACATAAAACTTGAAACTGATCTTCTTTTTATAGTTAGTTATGATTGCATGATTTAGACATTTATTATTTGTTAGCTTAACTCATGTTTATTAAAAATGTATAAGATAAAAGAAAACATAAGATGCAAAATTGATGTTACTTATTTTCTGAATGGGTTATACATTTAAACTAGCCAAATCCATCTCTCGGGCCTCTTGCCCTTTTTGTCACATGAATTGCCCCAACTTGAATGTGTCATTCCAAAGCACAGAACAAATGACCTTTCTTGCAATCTCTTTGCTTCCTCCATCTTTTCTCATGATTTAATTCATAGCCACCAAACCCCTATTTCCTCCTACTTTTACTGATATTAACTCTTTCCTATAGTTTACTTTATGTAAACATGCGAAGAGCCTCCTCCTTTTCATAGATATACTTCATATATGGTAAATGAATGTTTTGCTTTCAATTTATCTTTCTCATGTGCATCAAGTATTATTGAAATTTTCATTTTTTTTTCTGTACAACCATCATTTTCATTAACAAACATAAGAGTATTCTAAGTAACCTTGATTCTTCCATCATTTTTTTTTCTTTTTCTCATGTTAAATCATAATCAATCCAACCTTTATTAATATTAATTATGATCTCTTTTATTATTGTGCTTTGATGAAGGTTAGATTAAATTTATTAATCTATGACTATTTATTATCTATATTAGATTATGAGAGTTAAAATTTTATTAAAATATTGATGTTGTAATCTACCTTATTAGACTTTACTTATAACACTTGATTTATGTGCTTAAGTTTTCATAGGTCATGTTCTATGTTTGGGCATGATTTGTTCCTCAATATGATTTAACTATTAAATTAGAAGGTTATTCAATTAAGATTTTATATTGTCGTTCAGTGAATCTCAAATATATTTATGTTTTTACAATCAATGAATTTGAAGGTAAGTAAATATTATTTATTACAGGGATAAATGTACCATTCCTTCTTCGAGGCAATATCATTATTATTTGTTTTAGATTTCTTTCTTATTAAGTATTCTTTCAATCCTACCTTTTTGTTTCCTTTATATTATTATATACCTACCATAGAAGCTATTATCACTCTTAGTAAAGTATTAGCTTACATGAATGTATATCTTTCTTTATTACTATATAGATTTTTTATGTATTGAATTACATTTAACAATTGTGGCATTAAGCTTCTCTATCTATCACTTTTACATGTTATAGTATATTTCATTCATGCAAAAGTTATGTTTTTAATATCAATAACAATTGTCATATTTTTTTTATAAAAAATATGTTAAAAACTTATAAATTTGTATGTTTTTTTTTTTTTGCAATAGGGTGCTATAGATAGACCTTTTGACTATTTGCTACCAGGGATGATGGTCCACAGACAGACTACCCTGCAGAAAGTGTTGGGTTTCTTCTGGTTGGGATTTAAAATCATGGTTGCAAGTTGACTGACAAAACTTATTATAAATATAAAAACTAAAATGCAATTGAGTCGTATATTTGTGAGACATGATCGGCTTGGAAATAGTCAGACTGGTAAATATAAAATTTATTTTCTTGTATTAGAGTTAAATAATTGATCATGGTATCAACATATTGTAAAATATTTTATGGCATCTAACAATCTATATTTTGACATTAAATTATCACTAAAAGGAGATGATAATTTAATCAAATTCATTACATTATAGTACTATAGTAAATCATGACTTAATGTTGTTCACACTACATGCTTCAATACATCACCCTTCAAGCTTTAATAGATAGCTATGTGTGCTTGGTTACAGGTAGAGAAAGTGTGGACATGTCAAATTACATGTTAGTGGCAAAGGAATTTGTGTGCATTGAATGCTTGTCATCTCTGAAAGTTTTTTACGTAAATATTTGGCTGAGATGGGCCCAGAAAATTGCATGCATGGCTGTGCCCATGAAGATACGGTAGAACAAAGAAGTATTGTGAGGTAATAAACTTTTTCTTCACGGCCAAAGGTGTATATAAAAAAAATATGTAGGCAGGAATCTCAAACCGATCAGACGGTACAGAAGAAATTGGTGATCGATTGAATGACCGATCGTTTGCCAGACAACTGGTGTATCAAATACTGACGAGCGTATCAAAAGAGTTCTCCCCTCGAAACAATGATTGTTTTCAATCAGACCGATCTCTAGGTGATTCTACCCAGGATCAAGTATCGACGAAGTAATTGTGGAACGGACGATTGACGAGGTTCCCAACAACCAGACGAGTCGATTGATCTTATTGTATTAAATATTCTCTTAACTCAAAAAATGCTAATGATGATGGACTGATCTATAATTTTATAAGACCAAGGTTCTATGTCTAAAAGTAGGAGGTCTTCATAATAAAGGAGAACNCTAAAAGTAGGAGGTCTTCATAATAAAGGAGAACTTCAGTGACTTCTCAAGCTATCTTATGGTTCAGCTTCAATTTCGAGATGGAATTAAGTGTTTCATCTTACCAATTTTAATAATTAGGCTTACATTCGTGCAAAACGATTGCACAAATAGCCCAGAAAATGTGAGGGTTTAGTTCGTAACAAACGACAATCTCAGAATCCTAAAACAAGTTAAGGCTCAAATTGTATAGCAGGACTACACAAAGGCCTAAAGAAAAAGTTGAAGATTTATGTCGCATTAGGCGAATAATCTCAAAATCCTATGGTTTGTTGTTTAATTTCTAAGAAAAGATGTGTTGTAGATCCTCATGCTGTAGAAGGCTGCCAACAAAGTTAGCTTCAGACTCATCGGTGAAATAACAGTCCTAAAGTTTAAGGTTTAAATGACATGTAAAATTCAATTATTATGGGGGGTGGTTAAAATTGATTAGCGCGATACCGGTTAGGATCCCTCGGTTCCCTCATTTTGACACCATTATTTTCTTTGGATTCACTTAGTCCAAATGAATTTACTAAACTCAACTCAATGAGTTCCATACTTTCATTTAGACCATGAGAAATCTCGTTAGCAACCGTAGGTTACCTCCTCTGAGGGATTCCCGATCATCCGATAGATACATTTTAATTTAATTGCAATTTTTGTTTTGTTGTTTTGTTTGTGGTTAAATTTTGACTGTTGTGGCGGTCGATTTTATCTTGTTTTGATTTCTTAATTTTGGTTTTGGTTTCAGTTTTATGGTTATTCTAAAGGTTTTAAATTTGACATGCAGGGTGACTTTATTGTTTAACATGCAAGTTTACAAGTAGAAAATGAGAGGCACAGAAAGGTAAATAAAAGTAAATTGCAATGCAGTAACTGAAAAGCATACCCTTCGATTCTTCTTGTTCCTCCACCTGAAAGGTCAGTACTTGCAAAACATATATATAATTTTGCAGGAATTAAAACATGCTTATAGGAAAAGCAGAGAACACAGGTTTGACTTGTGTCTATCAAACCCTATGTCATACCCTAATAGGTCTAATTTTTTCATCTGCGGGAATGATTCCATCAAGCAAATAATAATATGTCCAAGTGTCCTATGAGATTCTCAAAGGATTATGAAAAGGTCCAGAGTAATGCACTAGACATTTCACAGTCCCTCGAATCATCTCGAGTTCATTTTGGTCTTATTATGTTTGTTATGTGGTTCAACCAATTCATACCCTTATGCTCAAAGAACCTTGATGTTTTGATTATCTCTTTAAGTGAGGTAATTATCATTTGATGTTTCACTTGCGGATTATACAAGTAAAGGCCCTTAGGGGCAATTTGGGCTTAATTAAGAAACTTAGCCGGTTTGATTTTCAAAGATGGGCTTGTAGTATTTTGAAAATGTTTGAAATT
>NEWO01000043.1:1398193-1418041 GCA_003013225.1 Phalaenopsis aphrodite | reverse complement strand
ATACTACAATGCTCCAATTATTTGGTGATATTTTGTGGGATTCTCAATAGCATAGCAAGCTGAGTGCGATCATTCAGATTAGCAGGTACAGGTGTTGACACTGATTTACAGCCTAACATTGTTGTGTCTGAAAGAATGTGATTGAGATAGCTTTGTTGACTGAGAAGCATGGAGTCCTTTGTATGTGTAACTTCGATCCCAAGCAATTTTGAAGCTTATCCCAGCAGCTTTACCTGAAATCGAGAGGTGAGTCGGATCATTAGATCGTGAATAGCATCATGGCTATTTCTTGTTAAGATGATAACATCCACAAAGATGAGTACAAAGGTGTGCTAATCCAAATGATTGTAAATGAGGAGGGATGGATCCACCTTGTTTTTAACCTTTGTATTTACGTATGTTAAGATCAAACTATTAAGAATTTGATAAACATGAAAGATATGGGTTAAGATTTTAGCCTTTTTCCATAAATTTTGATATTTGAGTGAGAATTTGACAAATAGATGAAAGAGGGTAGCTGCTTTATAAATAGAGCAGCCTCAGGTGATCTGTATGTAACTACCTCTTTTTTTTTTTTGGAAGGCGAGTCTTAATGATAATTATGTTAAAATTAATGATCAATAATTATGATTGACTTTGATTTCGGGTCTCCTAATTAGGGCGAAAACTCTCCACCAACTCCATAAACATGCAGATGAAATGATGGTCAGGTGATTGGAATGCTTGAACCTCAAGCTAGAACATAAGAAAATAACAAAGAGCAATTAAAAAAAACTACACAAATGCTTAACAAATATGAGCACTGAGATTACCCTCGGAAGCCAATCATTGTAAAAGGACAAAAACTACATTATCTTTCATTGAATTTAAGAGAATTTCACCTAATTCATAACACATATTTCCCTCTACAAAGATAGCCCCAAGAGCTCACTAACTTATTCCTTTGAGACAAGAACATGCCATACAAGAAAATAGCCGTTAAATATTTTGTATGTAAAAATAAAACTTTAACTTCAAAAACAATATATAGAAATTGTTTTATTTAATAATCTTAATTTTAGTTTTTGAGTTCAATTGATAAATCCGGTGCATTTAACCAATTTAAGTTTTTTTTTATGTAATTAACTATGGGATTAATAACTAAGGCCCTGTTTGGCGCAGCTGTACGGCATCGCACAGCTCACAACTGTTTTGGCAGTTTGGAAAACTGCGTTTTAACAGTTTTTTCAAAAAACTGCAGCTGAAACCAGTGTTTTTCTGCCACACCTAAAAAAAAGAAAAAAATTATAATAGTCACCGTAGTTTTTTGAACACCAGATTATTCTTCAACAGCTTCACAGTTATTTTTTAATAACTTGTAACTGTCCCAAACAGACCCTAAGTAACTTTCTTATTTAAGACATTGAATAAGTTAGCAACAAAGAGTGCAAAGATTAAAGCAAAATCACATTTTTCGACATTGCTTAATTCAAATTGTACTAAGCAAACCTTCTCAAACGTGCTAAATTGCTTTCTAAGAGCATGCAATAAAGCAAGTAGCTTTCAGAAGTTGTTGATTAGCTGATGATGATTTAATTAAAGGAGATTAATTAATATGATGATCGTAGGTTTTAGGCGCATCATGAAGATTAAAAACCTGATCTTTTTTTTCAATGAAGCCATCACATTCATCTCCCCTTAACCACTCCTCAAAAGGTTGCAAAACCCAAATGACAGTGACTGAATTCATTTATGCAAATAAACAAATTGTTCTTTGGGTACAAGTGGACGAGCTACCTCATTAGATTTTTTACATGTATCTTGCTTTAGGCACGCATCTTTAGGTACAACAATAATTTATATATATATATATATATATATATATATATATATATATATATATATATATATATATATATATATATATATATATATATATATATATANAGAGAGAGAGAGAGAGAGAGAGAGAGAGAGAGAGAGAGAGAGAGAGAGAGGGGTAGCAAATTAGGTGACTCAAACCCAACACAAAATCACGAGTTTGAGGTTGACCCAGTTTTTATTTGTCCCATGTTCGAATTTTGGTATTGGATCCAGAGTTATTCATGGTGATACTTAGATTTTTTGGGACTCATGAGATCTGGGCGGAACCCTAGATGAGGAGAATGAAAGAAGAGAGAAAATGATAAAATCACATATATGGCGGATTTGTTTAGCATTGCAAGAAAATTTAATGTTAAACGTGTTGTTCCTTGAGTGATTTTCTAACCCTATCTTAATAATATTATTTAGACTTATGTGAGAGGTCATATTTTAATCTAAATAATAAGTACTTGACATTTTATCATAGAAGCTTGCCATATGAATCAACATAAATGTGAATTGTTAGGCTAATAAGTGCATTTGAGGTCTTGCCAATTAAGGATGTCACCACTCCTATGTTAGTAAGCGAGTGCCTTTTAAACTTGGCAAGCGACCTTGCGCTTGAGCCCAAGATCTAGGTGAGTGTTTCTATGCTTGATTCCTTATATTTGGGTGTGTTGCATCTAAGTTTAAGCCATTTGATTTGGACACTCTTAAAATGGATGAGTGAATTGGAGAGATTGGATCCCTTTAACTAATCGAGTTTATTCTAAGTTGGCCTCCAATAAGCTAGGTGAGTGACTTTAAGCTTTGGCCTTTTGAATTAGGTGAATTAATTTATGTGCCATATTCCATGGCTCTTAATGAGTTCACATTGTCTCATTGACTTTATTCTAAAATATATATTTGGGTGTACATTTAACTTCCTAATAATCTTATATTTTTAATGAAAAATTTTCAAAAAGAATAAATAAATCACAAGAAACATTTACTGATATCATTATTAGATGGCACAATAAAATATCCATTGTTAATATGATTATCATTTCACTTATTGTTTTATGAATAACCTTCCCTTTTACCTCAACGAGAATGCAAATGCTATGAATTTCCATTATGTTAGCAATTTTAGTCATTGATCCCGATTATTTTTTATATGTAAGGATTTATGAAGTTGACCCCACTACTTGAAGATTTTAATCCTCGACAACGGCGCCAAAAACTTGTTCCCCGATACCTGCTTATATGCAACAGTATAACAATGTCTTTGATTATATTTTCGCTTATATTTCCTTACTTTGCAACAGAGTCAAAACTTGATCCTGAAACAAATAAGAATTTAACTCTTTAATTTATATTTTTTATTTTTTTCGGATAGAAAATATAGTCATTAATTAGCCTACTTAAAATCTAGGCAAAAGAACAAAATAAATAAATCAACTAAAATTTTGTTAGACCTATCAAGCACAAATAACAAAGACAATAAAAACAACAAGAGGTTGCCAACGGTAGACCTATGTCAAACTAGTCGGTTAAAAATACCATTTGAACATCATTTTTGGTTTTTTTGAGGTTCATCTTCTGCTTTATGCTCATCTTCTTTTAGATAGTCTGGATTTCAACGATTGGCCAACCATGGCAAACATCTTAGCACTAGAGAAGAAAGACACAATAGAAAGTTATAATATACCTACGTTTACCACAACGACCTAATTTTAACTACAAAGGCCTTACAAAACAGAGTTTTTATATCCTAAGCTTACTATGACAACTAGAAATATCCAAAGAAAATCTATGCAAAAAATAGATGTTATTTACTTGTTCTAACAAATGTCTAGAGAGCAAATAATACAATAGTACGACCTCACCCAATCAAATCCTAAAATTAGGGTTAGTGTCTTGTAACATTTGAAGGTAGTGCGTGTAAAATGAGGGGAGAATGACGACGATTCCCGGTCATGATGCTCATGGGTTTCAATCATCCTGGGTCGTTATAATCTAAGATCTACTTAGTTAAGAAAGTTATTTTTCCCAATTCGATCGAAAGATTCCTGTCAACAACATGGATTGCTCGTTCAAGAAATCTTCATAGATCCAGGGTGGAAATTTGTTTTTGAATACTTTGATTATTGTTTGTTTGCTTGTTCAATTGGCAAAGTTTTCATTCAATTCAAGGGTTTTTGGGTGAAGTTATGATCATTTTAGTTTGTAGGGGTCTATTTGTAAAATTACAAGTTTTTTGCTTAAACCACTTTATCTTAAGTTCAAAGCTATTTACTATGTTATATTATATCTTAATAAGTGATTTGAATTGCTTGGTTGAAATTTCCAATTTTAATGATTTCATTGGTAAAGTTTGATAAAAGAAAGAGTACATTTGTAATTTCTAGAAAAGTTGCAAAACATACCCAATATCACTTTCAATTATTTGGGTTTGTTATTTATGGTGTGTTTGGGGCAGCTTGTGCGTTTCAGGATAAGCAGCTTATCCTGAAACACGGCCCGTGGGGGTTGACCCGCGGTCTGCATTTAGTGTAAAAATGAAACTATTTTTTTAGATGAACAGGCAAAACGCACGATCCAAACGGTACCGCAGCTTTTTAAAAAAAGCTCACGTACTTATAAGCTGCCCCAAACGGGTCTTTAGTTGTTTTTTTTGTCTTTCATTAATGCTTTTAGTTAGGTTTAACAAACTTTTAGGATTGTGAGTTTCACTTTCGAGATTTGAAAAGCAAACAAGGGCATATTTATAATTTTCAGAAAAATTACAAATACATGACTTCCACACTTCCCAGTTCGAGTTTTAACAAATTTTTGAGATTTCAATTAGATTTTAAGGGTTTTCAAAGTAACCAAAGTAGGAAAGTTCTTCGAAAAGTGGAAGAAATTTAAGACGTTGAAACTTTTTTTTTCGATCCGTTTATGTTGATTTTGGATGATGTTTGAAACATATGTTCAGTGCAGAGTATGATTGTTTCGCGTAGGTTATAAACATGCTATAAAGACTCGTCACATGCATACTGCCCGATTCTTATGTATTTGCATGAACCCGGATCTTTTAACACTTGAATCACAAAGATTGAATGATAAATAGAAATGTTTATGTGCTAAGTGGGTAAATATGTAAGAAAATGAATGGTTTATGGTATGCATGTAAATATCAAAGTGTAGGTATTGAAAATGTAAATACATGAGAATTAGGTGGTATGCATGTAAAACCTTCCATGATCTAAAGGAGATGCTGCCAACCAAGCTCATATTCATTTTGATAATGTAAAATAACATGTCCGGAATATGTAATAGTGGCACGTACATACATACATGCCACTAAAATATTATCTATTTACATATCTACCATCTAAACTTTAAATTTTACATTTACACCACCCAAATCTCTTGTGGCATATAAAAAATTTAATCATCTAATTTTTAAAATGCGACGCACGAAGAACGACTCTTCGTGCGTAGGTAAAATGGTATGTATATAAATATTGAAGAATATGCATCACATATAAAGGAAAAAAAATATAAGCGTTCGGACAACGGGCGCGATTCACTGAAACACGTCCGTTGTTCAGACTTTGCTTATGTACGGCTCTGGACACAATATTTTCTCGATAGAAAGATATAAAGATACGTAAAAACTATGTGGTGCGATTCACCGGAACGTGTCAGTGGTTCAGACGTTGCTTGTGTACGGACTCTGGACGCAATATTTTCTCGATAGAAAGATATAAAGATACGTAAAAACTATGTGGTATGCATGTAAGTATTATGTTTAGGTGCTGAGCATGTAAATACAAAAGAGTTGCGTGTCACATGTATAGATAAACTTCGAGTGTTCAACTTGTAAATATACTAATTGAGTGGCATATATGTAAATATGATGTTCAAGTGTTAAGCATGTAGATACTCGAGAATTGTATGGTATGTTTGTAAATTTAATTTTTGTTGTTTTTTCTAAGGGTCTGTTTGGGGTAACTTGTATGTTTCAGGATAAGCTGTTTATCCTGAAACTCGGCCCGCGGGCTTATCGCAGGGGTCGACTTGCGGTCTGCGTTTATTGTAAAAACTCAAATGTAGTTTCGGATAAACTGGTGAAATACGCGAACCAAACAGTACGGCGGCGTTTTGAGAACGCCGCCCGCCCTTATAAGTTGCCTCAAACGGACCCTAAGTGTTATGTGTGCAAATACAGAAGAGTTGCAAGGTGTGCATGTAATTGAACTATTACTTTTGAAAGTGTAATGTATGTAATGACAAAAGAATTGCATTGCATGTGCATGAATTGAAATCCAGGTGTTGAATATGTAAATGCGCAAGAATTCCTACTTAAAACGCATATGTTATTTTTTATTTATCATATGTCTATGCTCGTGGATAATATTTTAGTGGTATTTTGTAGGTTACATATTTTGAATGTAGTTGCGCAACAAAAACACGACCATGGTCGTAGAAACATCAAGCATTAGTGTAGCTACGTCAGCCTGCAGTATCACTACAAAGGGGCTGGTCGTAGCTACATAGTTGAAATTCGAAGGCTTATTTTGACAATGTTATTCATGGCAGTAGGCCTTTGTTTCGATAAAGAGAGCTTGGGCATGACGTAGAGGAGGATTGCTTGGCCGGAGGGTTTCTTTTTGTAGTTTTACCGTTTTTTCATCAAGTATTATGGTTGCCCTTCCTCTCTCTTTGGGAAGAATCTCCTATGGCAACATTTACTTCGAGTTTAAAGCGATATTTTGTGTGTGAGAATAAGAGATTTAGGTTGTGTATGAGGGAGACTGTGGAGTTCTTTCATTACACTGTGATGATTCAATGTATTGCAGAGAAAATTTGGCTTAGTTGTCAGTTTGTATACATTTACTTATTAATATCTTCAATGTGATTAATAAAAGTTTCTATGTTTCCTTACCTCATGTCTCATAGCTGGTAGTCTTTCATGTCTCTATGATGTAACGATAGTGTTGTTCTTGTTATTTTCATCACGAGTTTTCTTGTAAACATTGGTTGTGCTTTCAAATTTCACATGTTATTGTCTTATCCTTTGATCATAGATTACTCCTAACCTGACTAATTAAGAAGTTAAATAACACTTGTGATGTAGGACTTCTAATTTCCATCTAGCGAAACAAGTAGGATAACATACAATAACCTAGTGTAATAGATATATCATCATTAGAAAATTACAGCCGATATAAGGTGCTAGAGAATTTCTGTGAAATATTGTATAGTTAAGTCACCTTAACTTTAATAAGATTGCCAATGCTTCTTATGGCCTAAGAATATATTTAGGAGGATTTGTCACTGGCATTTAACTATCTTGTGGGAAACTCGTGGGAAAAATTTCGAGGAATCGTTAAGTTTGTGTCACAAGAACATGACTCCTATAACCAATGAAAAACCTCAAGGTTTTAGGTGCTATTTTTTATTTCAAATTAGAACAACAAAACCTTTTACTTTTTCAAAGTGGAACCCTTAAACTGAACTTAACAGTGTAGTAAATTAGAACATGACCTATTTTAATGGTTGACAATTTTTCCCGTGTGAACGATCTGCGGACTCTTATTTTGTATATTACTTGACTGACACGTATACTTATGTGATTGATTGAATGCTTCCCAAAAATTTCAAGCATCATGATCCCAATTTATAGTATTTACAATAGACTTTGAAAAACCTATGAGTCCATTATAATAAGTTAATCATAGTAGAGTAAGATCTCATCATCACATATCTTTTTCAAGAGTCATGGTGTGTAGGGAGTGTGATTGGATATTTAGAATAAACATTATTCAATCATTTAATGTTATTATCTTAAAGTACATGACTCCAAAATTTATTAAAAAAAAAAAAAAACATAGTTAATAAATAGAAAATCATATCTATAACACGTTAATGAAAATGGTTCGCAAAAGGACACTAGATGATTCTCAAAAAACACGGATTTGCAAAAGTTTTCTCAATCTATATGAAAGACAAACTCTAAAAAAAGCTTGTTGTTCGCGAACACTTCGTGTTCGATTCGTTCGAAAAGTAAACGAGACGAATGTGAACAATTTTTTTTTAGTTCAGCTATTTAAACGAACCAAACACAAACAGTGATGCGTCTGTTCGTGTTTGAATCGCTATTGTTCGAAATATAAAATAATTTAAAATTATTATATATAAAAAAATTTATGATATTTTAAAAAAATTAAATTTTATAAATTATAATATATAATAAATTAATAATAATAATAATATTATTATTAATGTACTATATTAATATAAAATAATATAATATAAGTTATGTAATTAATATAATATATTATTTATATATATTAACAGTGAACTCCCCGGCAAAAAAGCTATTTGCCTCCGTGAAATAAATTTAAATGAATAAATAAATAAATAAATAAATAAATAATTTTAATCCAATAAATATTATCCTGCCCGTTTTCATTGCCCAACTTGGACCCGCAACCTAAAAAAGGAAGCTGCTTTGCTGTTTTTTTTTTCCTAATTTACAGTGATATTTTTTAATTTAGCAAATTCTATCGACCGTCTGTTGAATCCGTTCCCGACGTTTCCGTTCCTCCTAGGTTACAGAGATTGAAGGCGAAGGGGTTTAATGGAGGAGAGGAATTTGCGGCGGTTCGATTGCTGGTAAGAACTTGTTTATTGCTCAAGATTTGAGCTTGGATTGGTTGATTAGGGTTCACGTTTTATGCCTTCGGTGATTGCTGCGGAACGGTTCTTCTTAGGGTTCCGATTCTTCCCCCAAGGGTTTAATTTGGAGTTGGGGTAAAGGTCTGAATTAGGAACCATGATGTCGATGTTTTTGGTTTGATTTCATCTGATATTCTTATGCTCGGATTGCGTTTTATGCTTAGTTGTTTTGTTTATGTCATTGTCATGGATTCTTAGATTGCTGTAATTTTTTTGTCTGGATTCTTTGATTGCTGTAATGTTATGGTCAGATTGTGTTTTATGGGTTGTTGATTATGAAGTATTGATTTGTGTAATTAGTTTTATGGTGTTGTATAGAAGCTGATTGGTGTTGATTCTAGCAATTACATTTGGAGTTCTTGCTTAGAACTTGTTGAAATGTGAATTTAATATTTGATTTTTGGAATATAGAAAAACGTTTGATGCAAATTTGTGGATAGAATGTTGTTCTTTATTCAGTTTCTGTTTATTTGGCAGATCTTCATCAGGATTTTGAACTCTATTGGGTAATGCAGAGTGGTGGCATTTCATCGTTGAGCAGAAGGTGGTTTTGATATTTGATTCCAATGATGAACAATTTTGTGGTGGTTGATGGTTTAGAGTTTGAGGGGGATGATGTTCGTTGTGAAAATCTAACGGAAAATGATGTTAGCGACGAAGAAATTGATGAGGAAGCCTTGTCGAGAAGAATGTGGAAGGACAGAATTAAGCTTAAAAGGATCAGAGAGAACCTGAGGCTTGCTGAACTACAAGCTTCTCAGAAACCGAAAGCGAAGCAGCCGTCAGACCAGGCACTTAGAAAAAAGATGTCGCGAGCCCAAGATGGCATTCTCAAGTACATGCTGAAGTTAGTGGAAGTATGCAATGCTAGGGGCTTCGTTTATGGGATAGTTCCGGACAAGGGAAAGCCGGTAAGTGGCGCCTCGGATAATTTAAGAGCATGGTGGAAGGAAAAGGTAAAGTTTGATAAGAATGGACCTTCAGCTATAACAGTTTATGAAGAGGAGATTTCTGCTACTGGGAATAAGGACAATTCTAGCAAGAACTGTCATAGCCTTATGGATCTTCAAGATGCTACCTTGGGATCTCTCTTATCTTCGTTGATGCAACACTGCGATCCGCCACAACGGAAGTATCCACTGGAAAAGGGTCATCCACCCCCTTGGTGGCCTTCTGGGAATGAAGATTGGTGGATGAATTTGGGATTACCAAAGGGCCAAGTCCCTCCTTATAAGAAGCCTCATGATCTGAAAAAGATTTGGAAAGTTGGAGTGCTCACTGGTGTCATCAAGCACATGTCTCCAAATATTGACAAGATCAGAACCCATATCAGGAAATCAAAGTGTTTGCAGGATAAGATGAGTGCCAAGGAGAGCGCAATATGGTTAGGGGTGTTGAGTAGGGAGGAAATGATCGCGCAGCAACTCAGCGGAGATAATGTAACGTCTGAAGTAACAGAAAATCAGCAGAGTCTTCAAGAAGAAAGGCAGGATGATACTAACAGTAGCAGTGAATATGATGTTAATGATTTTGCTGGTGCTCCTGGTTCTGCATCTTCAATGGGTGCTGGAAAAATTCAGCATATGGAGAATCAACCTTCCCTGGAAATCATTGCTTCAACAGCAAAGGAGCAGGAAAATTCGAGTCATGTTGTTCGGAAGAAAGATCAAGTTAATGAACGACAGAGGCATAAAAGGCCTCGCCTTGATTCAAATCCATCGCATCAGTCCACTGGTGAACACCAGAATAGAGATGTTGCTTTAAAACCAGAAAATGGTTTTAGTTCAATGAATTTGATGGACCTTCCATTAGCGAAAGATCAGGCTAATGGTCTCATGCAGGCTAATAGTCTGATGGAAGTGTACAATACAGATGGATTGTTTGCAGCTCAAACAAATCATGTTGGAAATCAATTCCTGTTCTCTCAACCCATGACGAACAGAATGTTTCATCCCTCTCCTGTAAATGTTGGCGCGCAAAACATGATTGTTGCCGGACAGCCATTACTGTATACAGGAAGACCATATGAAGAATTCACTGCGCCTTTAGTAGATCATCATGTCAATCCCATGAATGTTTCATTTCCTGCCATCAATCCTGTTAACAGAGATTCATTGCCACTGAATGGAGGTTCAAACTCAGCTGCCAGGGACATGCAACCATTCATAGAGCAGACATATCCTATTGATTCAGATAAATTCATTGGTCAATTTGATAGTTCCGTCGAGTTGGCCATGGATCCCTTTGCTCTCAGTAGTCCGCTTATTGACATCGATAACTTCCAGATAGATGATGAAGCCTTAATGGAATACTTGGGAGCATAAGTGAGTTGAATCAATGCTTTCTTATTTCTCTTCACCAAATTTCTTTGTTATATTTGCTTACTCCTGCTTTTATGGTGTTGATTTCACAGCAAATGTAGTCAGCAACTTGTTTTAATTATTTCAAGGAGATTTTCAGACTGACTGAGTGGTGCTTTCTGGTAAGATAACCAAATGGTTATCTGCTGGACATATTTTCTTTCATAATCACACTGCTGCAACAGGATGGATTCTTAACCATGATGAGAGTCCCATTTGTACAAATTTTTCTCTGATTTTCCTATGAGGTAGCATGGAAAGCTTCCTTTGTAAAACATTTCTTTCTTATCCTATGTTTAGTATTGACCAAAAACAATGCTCTTGTGGACTGATTTTGTTGCATTCATTGCTGTTTTTTTATCTGATATATGACTGACAGTGAACCACAATTCTGCATATAATTATTGAGTATCATTTTTTCTCCATTATCTTATTGAGTATCATATTTTCATTTAATTCTAATAAATTAAAATCATTTTTTTATACGACATGACCAAGTCTTTAAAGTCTACCTTTACCTTTTTTTTAATGTAAGTCGAATCTAAAGCATCTACTCTCCTAACCGGATCATCAAATGATCGACGTTTAATGCGACCAATCCATCTAAGATAACTCTCTCTAATCTTGCCTGTCGCTGGAGCTACACCAATGCGACCCTTTCACGTATACATTCGTTTTGCATTTTGTCTCTGAGTGTCAAGCCACTCATCCACCTAAGTTTTCTCATCTCAGCAACACTTAACTTACTTTTATACTTCTCTTTTAAAGGCCAACATTCTGCGTCACAAGGCATTGCATAGGCCCAATGTATTTCTCCACTTCGACCATCCAACTTAAAATTTTCTAATAGCATCCCCATCTATATATCAATAAGAATATTTAGTGATTAAATGAAACAATAAAAATTATTAATAAAAAAAATTATGCTCTTGAGTAGTGGTAATAATTCATTATTAATTAAGCATATAATGATAATTTTAATTAATATTGAGAAAGCCTATGATCAATTAATATGAAAAGTGACTTGGAATACATTTAGGTTTAAATGTACATGTTAATAATTGATATCTAAAATAAAGTATCTTAATGTATATTTTTATAGATGATAATTATTTAATGAAATATGTAAAAATTAGAATAATAAATAAAATATTAAGTATAGTTTGTAAAATTTTAGAATGTAAGATGTTAAAAATGAGTAATTTATAACATTGAAATAGAGTATTAGAATAAGCATGGTAAATTTAAATATTTACATATTACTTAATAGAAATAAAGGAAATATATTAGAATTCATAGTAGTATGTTATGGTCGAACTTATAGCTACATATTAACTTGCAATAATGTGAGGAATATCGACAGGTCGGATTTCAAAATAGAGCGTTTCATTTTTTTTTTTTATAGAATTACAAATCTAACGCCTAAACTTTCATATTTACATGCATTCCGTTCAAATCCTTAACATCACATAAAAATATTTTTATTAGTTACTAGTGCATAGATTTATAATATCAAATGATTATAAATGTAAATATAAAATTTTAGCGTAGCAACGCTAAGGAGACTGGAAATATATATATATATGTATATATATATATATATATATATATATATATATATATATATGTATATGTATATATATATATATGTATATGTATATATATATATATATACATATATATACAGATATGTATACAGATATGTATACAGATATGTATACATATGTATACATATATGTATACATATGTATACATATATGTATACATACATATACATATATGTATACATACATATACATATATGTATACATACATATACATATATGTATACATACATATACATGCATACATACATACATATACATGCATACATACATACATATACATGCATACATACATACATATACATGCATACATACATACATATACATGCATACTTATTTATATTTATATTCTTTCATTCATTTATTTTTTTACTTTCATTTTTTCTTATTTATAATAATAATAATAATAATAATAATAATAAATGTAATACACTCATTTTACATTCAACATTAGGACCCTAATAGTTCAATTCTCCTATGTAAATTCTTTGCCAATATGGTCTAATGGTCTAGTAGTCTTGCTTTTTACTAAGCATGCAAATGAAATCAGAAAAAGTACATGGCTCATTTCTCTTTGCTTTCATAATTTGAGGCTACCACCACAATATTGTATTGTCACATCTTGATTTTAGGAGATTTTTTACCATTTCTCCCACTGTTCAGCCAAAGCTTTAGCACGAGAATAGGATGATTGGTCCAATGGAATTGGAGAGTAATCCTACCCTTTTAAGCTAGAGAATAGGATGATTTGAGGTGTATGTTTTATATAATTTTATAAAGGCATTTTGAGAAATCGATGCCAAATAAGCAACACTTTGAGGGGTATTGAAGAAGACCTTTGTGGAGTTTTTCTTTAGAGGAAAACTAATGAAAAAGACTTGGAGCTTCTCGAGAAGAGTGAAGTTTTAGAGATTTCTTCAGGAGAAATCTTAAGAGATTACCTATGAAAGAGAGCTTGAGAGGTTTCCATTGGAAAAGAGCTTGAGAAGTTTTCTTTGGAGTGGAGAAAGCTGAAAAATCTTTAACTTTTCCTTACAATTCTGGAAAAAGGTTTGAAGGAGAAGTACTACCAAACTTTAAATCTATGTTTGTGTGAAAGGAAGGTTGAGATATTGAGAATGAACTCAAACTTGTATTGGTTAGCCTCTAAAATCTTTATGATCTCTCTATCCCTCTTGAGCTCTGTAAAGCTTTAGACTTGGGCTAATGTTAAAGGAGACCAATTAGGTCAGAGACCTTCCCTACACCTCTTCTTATGTTTATCAAATTCAAATTCATGTTCCTTCTTCTCATTTGAAATGGGCCTTTAATAACATAGTTTTGATATTGTGGTTCTATCCCCTTTAATAATTGTTTGGTCACTCAAATATGTTGATGGATTTGCTGAAGCCTTTAAATATGAAAGCCTAGACTTGGGAATTTCCTTCCCTTGATCATGAAGTTTTCCTTGGGCACCATCATAATGTGATCATATTGATTTATCTCAAACCAATCAATTTTGGTTATGCAGATCAGTCACTTGACTATTTCTTCTCTCAGTATAACTCATCCCACGCCGAAGAAAGATATTTTCCTTCCATAAGCTCGTCATTTTTTGTTGGTCTAATTTGGCCTCAGCAAGAACTGGCGTCTTGGCTGAGTAAAGCTAAGGTATGGTTATGGTTTTGTTAACCACTACTTAGATTCAGTCATTTCACATCAGGTCAGGAATGTCATACCTAGGTTAGCATGGACTAAACTTGTAACGGTCGACGAAGTTAGCTGATGTTGAATGGATTTTTGAGTCCAATCAATTTAGTGCTTCAAGCTAGTAAATCAAGGATTGGTACATGGGCACGTTTCCAATCGTATAATCTATTGAATGCTTATTTGTGAAAAATATTTTCCTTTCTGAGGTTTGCACACCTCGAATTAACCATGGTTGACTATGCGGGTATGTGCCTTGGCTAGGTAAATTTAGAGTATGGTCAGTACACCTATTCTCTAGTACAATCATTGAAAACATAGGGTTAGGGTGGTTAGTCTTGTTCTAGCCTTGATAATTCCTTTCCATTGCCTAAGCTTGAGGTCCATCGAAAGTTGGAGTATGCCCAATGTAACACCATCACGATATGATCAGGTTCATTATCCGCGCAACTATCTTAGCTGTTGATGTGGGTTAATACCTTGAGCTAATAATTCTTAGTTAAGATAAGTCTCTCAATGATTCCATTTATTAGTTTAACTCATTATAAAGCAAAGAAAAGAATTTTTTTTCCTTTCTAAGGTTCATAATTTTTATTAATTTTAATGTCGGCCTCAATAAGAACCATCGCGTTGGCTAAGTAAGTCTAGAATGGATTATAGTGTACCCATTGCATACCCTAGAGTTAGGATTAATATGCTTGTCTAGTGTGGACTAGAGGAAAATAGGCCGATATGGCTCTTTGTTGTTTGGACAAGGCCCCGACATGAAACAACTCAGGTTCATCACTTTTACTATATTTCTACGTGCAGTAGAACAATTTCGTGATTAATAAGAACTAAATTACAAGAAAACAAAATCCTTGTTTATTGTTTAGCCATTGAACATTCAACGAAACGAAACCAATGAAAAGAAACAAATGATATTCTTCCCTTCACAATTCATTGACTTTGATCCCGACGATGTATTCGACAAATCATGTATGGACTAAGTCCAGTGGAGAGTTTGTGCAACTACTCCATGGCATAAGTCATTGCACACCGCAGAAGAAACGATTAAAGTCATCATGTCTGGACTAAGTCCAGTGGTTCACTTATAAGATAGACATGTTAGCTTTTAGGGTGGATGCAAGTCCCTAAATCTTCTACCTTAAATTGACACTTGACTAGCTTTCTGGTTAGATATAAATCCCCATACTTTCTATCGTGATCCAGTCACCCCCGTGCGCATCTGTGTGTGAATTTTGGTGTTTTTCTTTCTAATGTGTTTAGGTGTACGATGACACAAAATGATGTGACGTAATATGACAAATAAATGACATAAAATGATTTAATATGAAATGATATAAAATTATATGACATGAAATGTTGTAATATGAAATAAAAATAAAACAAATCAAATCAAGTAATTATTAGCTTTCAGGTTAGATGTAAACTCGTATGATTCACCTTGTTTAACCTTTGGTTGGATGTGAATTTTTATGTTTTTTTCATCTTAATAATTTTCAAATAAATTAATTTCCCCAGCAAAATCAACCATTTCTTCGATTAGCTCGTAGGTTAGAAGTGAGCCTGCATGATTTTCTATCATGATCTAATACCTTTTTTACCCTTTTAGTTAATGTGTTCAGGTAAATCAATTTCCTCTGCAGAATCAACCATTCCTTCAATTAGCTCTCAGGATATATGTGAACCCCCATTGTTTTCTATCCTAGTCTAAGTATTATGTTCACCTCTTTGGTTCGATGTGGATTTGTATGGTCTTTAATCCTAATGTGTTCAGGTAAATGAAATTTTAATCTTGTTAGTGCTTAGGATTTTGTTCGTCACTGCACCATCCTTTGATTACTCTCATTGTCTTCTATATGTCAGGAGTAAGTTCCCAAGTCCTTTCCTAATAATTCAAACTAAGCTTTTGGAAGCAACATTTACCCAAATCCCTAACATAAGTCTCCAATAGATCTTGTAAATAGGAAACACAGAACTCGCAAATCAGGAATTCCAAATCTTCAATCATCCAAATAAAAATTTTAACCCCCAAATCATCTTTCAAAATACAAAACTCAAATTCTAAGTATTAATGCTCTTATTTTTGTACTCAATTAGTCACCTCGGCAAATACCAATATGTGTGTCGTATTTTGAACTGTTTGTCATGCATATTGGAGGGTTCATTTGTTGACCAAATTTTTAGTCAATCATTTCTTGAAAAAAATAACCACCTATCCTCCCATGCGAAGACATTCCATGTTGGCAAGGTTTTCGAGCAGGAAATAAGTCATAAAGCCTCAAAACCACAACCATGGCTGGAATAACCATCCCACTCTTCAGTGTAGCATTGCCACATAGGCGTACCCACAACGTAATGGTGTCTATACGCCAAAGGTTGATATCATTTTTTTCTTGCCTGAAGTCTGGTTGGACTTCACTTGAGCTGAATCTAATTAAACCCTAGAATTATTGTTTTCTCTTTAAAGATGATCGTAAGGTTCAAAAGCTCATTTTAAATAATGCATGAAGCTTATTAAAACTGTTAAAAACCATGCACACCAATATGATGGTCAATTGACATATCTTTTATGAATGAGTTGTCTAGAAGAGCTGCTCCCTCAATAGTATTGTCAATGAAGATAAGCACATCGCCCGCTTGCTGACCGGGCGCATCGAAGTTTTCTTCTGGTCCACTGTCCACCCAGTCAAGTGCCAAAAACACTGTGGAATCAAGCAACACACGCTGCTACTGTGCATCCTGCCCATGAGAAAAGAAAGAATAGCAACAAGGCACGAAACATTTGACTATTTGTAGCATGGGAGTTGATTACCCAAGTAGCTTGTCATGCATGAAAATGATTTCACATAAAAATTTTCAACTAGTCATTATTTTTTAAAATGGACTTCACCATTGTGTCTATCTCATTAAAGTCTTTCAAATGACTTATTTGGTGCTCAATTTTGACTCCATTTGGACACATTTTAAGCAAACGATAATCAAGAGAGAGAAAACAATAGTTAGGAGAGATAAAGCAATAATTTGACCACAACTCTAACAAAAAAGACTTAAAATTGACTCTAATCTTCAATAAAAGTTGTTTTCAACTTCAAAATGCATATTTGGAATAATTTAGTCCAATAAAAACTTATAGTCAAAATTAATAAGTTTCTCTCTCCAAATGTGGGGCCTACTTTGACAGTCATATCTCTTTATAGAGCTTGAATTAGTCAACATCAATTTGACAATTGAACTTTTTCCATTTGACTCTATCAATTCAACCAAAGTCATTTTTTTGTCAAAAGTCAACTCCCCAACCACCGTAACCACCTAGTTAACCACCCTTGAACTTCAACCGATCATAACTTTTGATAGAAAACTTCATTTTCCAAACCATTTGAACCATTTGACTCTTTGTTTCATCCTCTTCAAAATGATATATAATTTTTAAAAAAAATTAACGGTCTTTATAATTTTATAAACCCCCCCGGACATTTTAGGCTTATTTACAACATTACCCTTAATTTAATTAATTAACTAATTAATTATTACCAAATACCACCTCAGCAATCCTAGTGCTCTTTTCTCATTGGCCCATGTGTTTAAAACCGAAATCCCCTTGACATCCATCCATCATGGCCATTAAATCTAATTTAAAAACAACCACCTTAATCTCCTCCACACATTTCACTCCACTACTTCGTAAAAACCACCCCCACTCCTCCATTTTCTCAGCTATAACACGCCAAAACTCCCACCCATTGACGCCAAAAACCGCAAGAAGAAGAGGAATTCTCCCATTCCAAACCCACTTTCCCTACTTTCCTTCCAAAAAATTTCATGCCCCCTCTTCTCCCTTTCTCAATCTCTTTCCCACTCTTAAAAATTTGGACAACTCCTTGTTAGCTCTTCAATAATTCACAAAAGCAAGGAATCAATGGTTTAGCAAGGAAGAACATCAATTAAGAAAGACAAACATATGAAGGCAAGGAGGATTTTCAAATTAAGTTAAGGAAGAACAACATCAACATCAAACATGAGGAAGGTATCCTTTGCTTTTTCCATTTAATCTCCACATTCATTTTTCAATTGTAAAGTTCATAATTGAATTTTCAAACCTCTTAGTTTACTATAATGTTATATGTTTGAACTATTAGGTTTTCAACCTCATTGTTCACGGTGCTCTGGTTACGAAGTTTACTCCTGATGATCTCTGTAGATTAGCTTTAACTGATATTGGTTGAGCTTTCTGTGTTGTCTGGTTGGGGTGTGTGAGTTGTATTTTGCTTTTCTTCTGGAAAAGGTCCTTGAGGCTTTCTTTGTTCTTGTGTGCGTTGTATGTGGATTTTTTGGGTTTAGATAAGGACCTTTTTCCTATTTTTGTAATGATTTTTTCGATGAAACACGTAGGGAGACGTATAATGCTCCTTTAATTAAAATAAAAATAATGTTTTCAATCTCATTTATGTTTGATATTTTACATAAAAAAATTCACCAAGTTTTCATATTTACATAAACCATATAAATTTTAAATCAATTATGTTGTTGGTGAATGTAGTTAATATTAACTTGTATACATTGCATGTCTACCTTTAATTTAGGCTAAATCCAAAGCATATGGTGTGTCAACATAGGGCTTTCTTAAGTATCATACTTAATTATATCATTTACATATTTCTTTTCCCTAATAATTAAAATTACAAGCCTAATCTTCATTAAAATACCCTAACCAAAACTTTAAAGCCCTAAACTAATATTAATTACATGCTAATTCATTTAATTAGCCCTAACCAAAACTTTAATGCCCTAAACTAATTTTATTTACACTCTAATTCATCTAATTAGCCCTAAACTATAATTTGAATTACATCCGAATTTATATAATTAGCCCTATCCGAAATTTTGAAGTCTTAAACTAAATTTAATTGGACTCTAATTTATTTAATTAACCCTACCTAAAACTTGAAAGCCTAAATTAATTTTAATTATATTCTAATTCATTAAATTACCCCTAATCGAGACCTAATAAATTTTAAACTACTTAACAAACAATTTATTGCTCAATTATTTAATTTTAAAGCCCTGATTAATTAAATCATTAGAAAATTAATTAAAATTATTAAACACTTCATTAACATATTAACAACTTTAATTAGCATTCTAATAATTTAATTAAATAATTAATGTAATAATTATTTAATTTATATCTTAATTCACTAAATAATAACTTACATTAATTATTTAATATTTTAATCAATTAATTGAAAACATAGTTAAATAGTTAATACTTTAATTAACTAATAAATATACTAGTTTTTAGTTGCCATTTCAATTTAATGATAATTAATTCAATTAAATATTTTATAATTTCATTAACCAATTAAAATTTTAACTAACCTTTTAATAATATCAACTAATTAAATAAAACTAAAAGTTAACTAATTCAAAAATAACTCAATTAATTAATAAATGAAAAAAGTAATTAATAAAGAATTTATCTAAATGATAACTTAATTAACCCATTAAACAATCAAATTTTGATTCATTTAACCTATAATATTAAGATCTTTAAAGAGAGGAATAGGAATGTGTTAATAATATATATGTATGTATATGTGTGTGAAAAAAAGCAATTAATAAAGAATTTAATTAAATAATAA
>NEWO01000043.1:1385476-1398138 GCA_003013225.1 Phalaenopsis aphrodite | reverse complement strand
TATATATATATATATATATATATATATATATATATATATATATATATGTATGTATGTATATGTATGTATGTATATGTATGTATGTATGTATGTATATAAATATGTAAATAGACAACTACTTGCAAGCCCAGGTGATTAAAACTTTTGAAATAAAAGTTAAAACCTTTTGAAAAATGAAATTTAAAACATTTTAAAAATGGAAATTAAAACTGTAAAAAATGATTTTTTATAACTCTTGAAAAAGAATATTAAGACTTTAAAAGAATTATTTTAAAACCTTTTAAATGAAATCTAAAATAATTTAAGAAATTTTATTTAAATAACTTTAAAAATGAAAATAAAAACCTTCTAAAAAATGATTTTTAAGACCTATAAATGCAATATAAAACAATTTAAGAAATGATTTTAAAAACCTTTCAAAATGAAAATTAAAACCTTTTAAAAAATGAATTTTGAAATCCTTAAGTGAAATTTAAAACAATTTTAAAATAATTATATCAATAATTTAAAATAAAATGATAGCCTAAATAAAATAATTTAAAAAATTTAAAATTAATTTAAAAACTAGATAAAATAATTTAAAACATTCTAAAATTAATTTAAAACCTTTTAAAAATAGATCAAAATAAATTTAAAACCCAAATAAAATAATTTAAAACTTAATAATATTAAGACCTACTAAAAACATTTGAAATCTTAATAAAAATTAATTTAAAATAACTTTAAAGCCTAAATAAAATGATAACAAAAACTTAAAATCTCTAAAACATTTTAATTTTAATTCGAGCTTAAACAAAAAAATTCTAATTTAAAAATTAGAAGAAAGCAGTTTAAAATAAAATTTAAAACACTTTAAAATCAAATAAAATAACTAAAAATTCAAAAACATTTAAACCAAATAAAATACTAAAACACTTCAAATCAATTAAAATAATATAAAGACTTTCAACTTCTAAAATAAAATCAAAACATTTAAAACACTTTAAAACCCTTGAAATTTAAAAACCTTCGAAAGATACTTCAACCTTAAATCACATAAGCTTACAAGTGATACATGAACCTTAATGTAATAGCAATTTTTGTGCTTAATCTCAAATTTAGATACTAATGTTTCAAGTGTTGAAACTAGTGCCCTAGTTTTTAAATATTGTAATAATATTTTGTCCTTAAAAATCTAAGAATGACCTGCGAATCATGCATAGATAAAGCCACAACTTCAGTTCATTTTGAGATATTGTCAACTGCAATTAATGAATAATAGTTTCGTAAAGATGAAATAAAAAGACCCATAAAGTCTAATGGTCGAACATCAAATATTTCAACTTTTAAACTGTAATTCAATAATGTTTCATTCATTCTGGAAATATTGCCTAATAGTTTTTTTTATATATTAATTAATATTACAAAAAAAATATATGCTAATAAAATCATAATTATAAGACCATAAAAGTAGTTCAAAAGCCTATAAAATGCCCTTTGTACTCTTACTTATGACACTTTCTAAGGATACTTTGAACTTCTCTAAGGGAACATATTTCTTAATGACTTGGTCTTTATATTTTTTTGAAAGAACATGGTTCATCCTTAAAGTAAAATTTGGCATCATGGATGACTTTTTTCTCTTAAGTTTACAACATATAATGTAAAATACCACTAAGTATGATATTCACTATGTCTATATACTAAAGAATAGTTTGTTCAAGCAGCGCAAATAATTGCTAGTTAGAGAAAAGCACGTTGATATTATTTTCAATAAGCATATAATTTTTTATCTAATCTAAATAAATGATCCACTTGATATGTATTACCCATTCCTATCATAGATTTCTATATGAATTTGTTTTAATTGAAGGTTCTATCTTAGAGTGTGTGATTTGGAATTCTTTATAGTTACAAGATATTTGATGACAACATGATCCGTATAGACAATAACTTTGATACTAATCAAATAAGATCATAATTTTTCAAATTAAAATACTCTAACTAGCAATTTTTTTTTAGTGGTTGGACATCATTTAATGTCTTAGTAGAATAGTAAATAGTGTAAAAAAAATTTATTTATCCTTTGCCCTAAGAGAGCTTCAAGAAAAAAATCACTGGCATTACATGAGCTCAACAGGACAATTACAATAATGTGTAAAGCTATGAGTGCAATGATTAGTATTTTTTTTCAACAATTCAAAAGTTTTAAACATTCCTTATTATACTCAAAAGACATCATTCTCTAAGAAAAGGCTCAAAGATTTAGTTACATTAGAAAAATCCTCAATGAAGCATCTATACAGTCCAATATGTTCTAGATTGATTCTAATCCCCTTGGTAGATATAGGTGCCCATAGATTTTCTCTCTCTCTCTCTCTCTCTCTCTCTCTCTCTCTCTCACAGAAATCTTGGGTCTAAAGAATAAGTTTGGAATAATGTCTTATGTGAAGATAAATTGACACTTTTCTAAATTCAGTGCTATGTTAGTCTCTTTGCATCATTGTAATATCAAAGCTAAAAGTTCAAGACATGAATCAAAAGAGATATAAAATACAAAAACGTTATCCATGAAGATCTCAAAGTCTTATTCAACAAGATCATAAAATATAGATAGTATGCACATTTGAAAGGTAGGAAGGCATTACAAAGTCTAAAATGCATCATTCTAAAGGAAAAAGTATCGTAAGGACGAGTGAAAGTGATCTTTAGCAACCACAGAAATCTAGTGGTAATTTAAAAAACTATATAATAAGCTAAATAAGCATACTCAGGCAACCTCTGAAGCATTTGGTTGATGAAACATAAGGAAAAATGATCATTTCTAAAAATTTTATTCAACTTATTATAATATATAAATATTCTATATCCGTTGACAGTCGTAGTGAGTATTAATTATGTTTTCCCATTTACTACTAAAATCAAAGCCATGTTATTTGGACTAACCTAAACTCTTTTTTGAAAGATGATATACTTAAGTACTTATTTTTTTTACTACTTTTTTCATAGAAGGGTTGCGTCTTCTTTCCAAATCAAATTTTTCTCTTGTAATTCATCTAACTCTAAAATAATGATACCATGTAAAGTCGATTATACTTTTAAGAGTTCATACCTAAGATGCTTGGGGAGATGCTTATGTTCTAATATAGATGACTCTACAATTGAAGATATTAAAATGTTTTGCTATTGTAAAGGTCTCAAGTGGCTCAAATCTTTCTGAAAGTACTCGAGGGGCTGAATTTAAAAATAAAGCACATTCATTTATTTATTCTTCTATTTATTTAGAAACCAAACCTTGCTCCATTGTGCCAGCCTCCAACATCTCAAATAATCAATCTCTCAGACACCTTTTTACCAAATCCACTCTAAAGCATTGTTATTCACTCATTGATCTCAACACACTAAAATCACTTGTTGATGCTGAACTCTCATAACTAATTGTCCTTTTTGAACATAACAATTTCCCTTCCCTTTGCCAAAAATGGACTATGTAGGATGATTGGTATCTCCTTGTCTTCATTCACATCTAAAATAATAAAATCAATTGCAACTTTAACAAAAATATCCTCTGTAATCCCCCAAAATATGTGAGTGAACAGTCTTGTAGTTGAAGGGTTACATTAGTAGGTTGTACTTCTCCAACTCCAACCTCCTAAAGATGGTAATAATATTAAATTAGCACCTAAACTATATAATGATTTCCCATATAAAATTATCCCATATAGTTCAAGGAATACCCAACCACTTAAATTTTTAAAGAGTTTTTTTTTTTAATCATGGCATTGAAATCTTCAATTAAAGCATCAATCTCAAATTCTCCTAGATTATGTTTTTTATTTAAAATATCGTCCATGAACTCAACATAATTAGGCATTTATGCAAGAGCATCAACAAAGGGAAAAAGGAATGTTGATGGTATGTTTCTTGAACACTTCCAAAAATCTAGAGAATTGTTGGTCTAATTTTTTATTGTGGAAGCCATTGGGAAAAGTGTGGTGATGGTCCTATCGCAACATTCCTAACTATGTTTTTACTTAGTCTTCTATAGAAATTTTACTAAGTGTATCAAACTCATGGTTGGGTTCGTTCTTCTATCCTAACCTCATCTCTAATTGATTAATCTATTATTTTTTTTATTTCGTAGTCTGAAAGACGTTTTTAATGGTCCTATATTTTATGGACCCGTTTTCAATGGTCCTATATTTTAAAATATAAAATTGATATTATTTTATTATGTATCATCCGCCCTATTTTAAAATTGCACAAGTTAGGCCATATGTGAGATCTGTTATTTAAAATGTCATTTCTATTGATGTATTTTATAACCCTTGGATTTTTAGGATAGGAACGGTGTTGGTGATCCCATTGAAGTCATACACCTAGACCTTACCATGCAATGTGCACACACTTAGACGCTATGATTAGAACACTATGGTAGATGGTGTGTTATGGCAGGACTAGGGTGCTTAGGTAGTTTTTTTTTACGTCCTGGTTATAATTCTTTGTTGTTTGGTTGCCATGGTCGGGCATCGTTGGTGTGTTGCACTTTGTGTGTTACTGGAGTTTGAGACGTGCATAATAATATATTAGCGGTGGTTATCATGCAGGGAGCCACATTCAACATGGAGGAGCTTAATGATTTAAAGCTAACATTTTGCTTGCATGTACTATTTTACTCTCCTTCCACCGAATATGATTTAATACATTGCGTGTAGATAACTTTATGTTAACTTAATTTTCGTGCAAGTTGAGTCTTTTTTTTGAATTTGTGCATGTGATTTTTAGAGTCCTTAGGGGAGTCTGTAGTGAAAACAAGATGCGAGCAACGGTTTCGAGGCGCTTAAGGCATATGACCACGCAACGGTGACCAAAAGCAAATGCTCGTGTCACATATCTTAATTTTGTATTTTAATATTGATGTATAACATTTAGGATCGGGCGTGTATATCCGAAGCATGGTCATCTTCTTGTTGTTGACCTAGTGGCACTGAACCTTTTATTATTTTATATTTGGCTTGTTTAATTTTGTGGTGTGCTTGCTAGTTACTCTTTTTATTGTGGTTTGTCTAGGAATCTTACGATAAAATTTTGACTCTTTATGAACCTAAAATAATCTTTTTTATAAAAATCATAATAAAATATTAAAATTAATCAAAATCTAGGATTAAAATATTCAACTATTTAAAACCTGCACTTTATTTTTTTGTACGGCATTTGGGCCAGTTTTAAAATAGTTTGAATAGCATGACTCTCTCTCAATCTTATCGACTGGCCTCCACACTTAGGACTAAAGATAATTGCATCATATTACATGTCTCAAGGAGAAGTTTAGTTTTTTTAGGATTGTTTCAACTTTGTAAATGGACCTTCTTTTCTCTTCTTTCTTGTGGCATCTTGATCATTTATTTGGTGAGTAGAAGTCACATCTATGTGAGCTCTACCTCTATAAGGTCATAGGATTTAGAGTTTTCTTCTTTCGACATTAAGGCTATCGAGATTTTCTTGAACAACGCTATTCACGGATTAATGATAAGGATTCTCTGGTTGTATTCATCTATGTATTCTTAGAGTCCTAATAGATTGGAATGACGGATCTAGGGTATCCTGATCGGGCTATCTCTAGCCGATTAGGATCACTCTATCTCTCCTTATATTGAGCCCTTTTAAGGCATGTTGTCCTTTTGTGAATTTGTTGGTGTCGCCTCGTAGGCCCCGATTGAGGTTGAGCTGGTGCCCAATTGGGATTCAGTGATTCATCATTTGCCCTTATGACCCGATTAGGCCCTGAAAGATAGAGTGGGTCATATGAGTCGACATGGTTATTTCATGGGCATCGTATGCTGATGAGCCGCTACCTATTTGGGATGTGAGAGATTCATTCTTTGCTCTGTGGCTTGACGAGAGATTTGAAAGCATCGAGATGTTTCTGAGAAATAACCATCCTTTTGGTGACCTATTTACCTGTTATCGTGATGATGTAAGTTTTATTTTATCGAGAGTATTATTGGGTATCCCCATAAGATGTAATTAACTGAATGGATACGTTTCTTTTGGAGTGCTCTTGACCGCAGAACAAAAATATTCTTTGGTTCTCTAGTTATGGGTGGGTTATGTAGAGATTTTCTTCATGGATATCGTGTTTCAAAGTATTTCGATCCGATCTTGTTCGGGCATATACTTTCGACCTATGAAACGTGGGTTATCATACATAAGCTCTTCATGTTTCTTTTTAAAATTTATTTGTCTACTTTCATCGTATATCTTGTCTTTTCGAATTCCTCTCCTCTTCGGATCAGTTAAATGATCTGAGAGGGAGATTTATTTGGAATAGGGAATCATACGGAGATGATATATAAATAGACAAGCTGATGACTTTGAGTTTTTAAAAAGAACCAAAAGCAATATCATTGGATCATTTAATAAAATACCCCACAGTTTCCAACCATAATTCAACACTTAATTTAAGCTCCTTTAGACTTACATTGGAACATGTTTGGTGACATTGAGTCAATCTCGTTTAGAGATTTAGTTCAATTATAAGTTTGCTAAAAGTAAAGTTTGAATGATTTTGAACTTGATTTTGAAAGTTTTTAATTTAAATATTACATCAACATTTGTGCTTAATCACTTGAATTTTCTAATGATGTATTTATTACTCATGAATCACATAAATTGGGCAATACAAAAACACATGATCCAACTTTGGTTGACCCTTCCTATTACATCATATTGAGGGTTATATGTGATTGGCTTAGAGCCATCATTACCAATTTGACCATTAAAAATTTGATTTATCACCATCAACATTCCAATAACATAGATATATAAAACATAACATATCCATATAGTTATTTGTGGATAATAATACAAGTGGATGCCACTAAACAATTTTTAATGACTTAAATAAGACAAATCCAAGTGAACAAATATGGGATGGACAATTCATTATTTGTAATTACTAGGAATATTTAAAATAAGAATCTAAATTCTACTCATAAAATTATAAACACACCCCAGTCTAACTCAATTGATAGGTTTTTTATTTGATGACATCAACATTTCAAAAGTTATTCTAGTTAATGCTTGCTTATTGTTTATAATTATCAGGTCATCACAACAATAATGTTATCCTTGCCATTTATAATAATGATAAGAGTGCCACCATAGCCACCTAGAGACTACAAAACACTCCACTCTCATGTATGGATGTCCTACTATAACAACATTGGTATTAAACATGAAGCTTATGATAATGTTACAAGCATTTGCCCACAACACCAAGGCTTGGATGACTTTCACAAATATGATTTGTCTTACAATCCCAGTAATGATGTCAACCCTGTTATCTACGTTTATTATAAAAGCATTTATTGTCGACACCTTGAGAAAAATTAGCATCCATCACATATCAATAGTTGCCATGATCATAGCAACATCATCCATCTATAATTGTCCTACTCCAATGTTAGTTATCTAGGAAATGCCTCTTATACTAGCCTCGATAGCATCACTCGCCATTAGAAGAATGATAGTGCTCAAACAACCTAAGATAACCTTTACTAATGTCTCAACCCTCATCCATAAACACTAGCATTTTACTCTTTGCTTAAATCATAATCATCTCTTTGAGACCAGCGTTATTACATTCACCTGTACAAATGTAATCTCTCGGTAAGATGTAGCTATAATCTGTGATAAACATATTACAATCATCTTCCTTAAGACAAACATTATAATCATCTTCTACAACACCTACAACACATTCAACTCCATAAAGAACCACATTATACTTAATTTAAGATTAGGAGCTAATTAAGTAGTGTTTTACATTCATGAAGCGAGAAAAGTATAGTCGAAATAAATCCGCACCTAGCAAAACAATTTAACCATTTCGCTAACAAGAATAATAAGAATAATAACATGCTTTATAGACCATACGTTCGCAAGTGAATTATAAAAGTGAAGATTGCTCAATAACTTAAAACAATAGTATAACCTTATCTTCTCCTTTCCAAATGTTGATGAACAATAGCTTGAATAACATATATGCACAAGCAATCCTGGGGCTATAAATAGTGATGAATACACAGTATAGGATGAAGTACAAATAAATACTCAACATTAATATACTTAAAAAATAAATAAATAAATAACTGAAGCATAGGATGTGTAAATTACTTGAACAAAGGCATGTGTTTCTAGCCTCTAGGTAGCACTCCATTGATCAAATGTTTTAGCATATCTTCTCTGTAATTTCACCAGCAGGTCAATCCTTCGATGTTGTACCAATTCGAATTTCAGGATCCTTTCAGAGAGAGCTCCTTGAAATAGAATGCCATGTTTCAAGCTGGGACTGAATCCGAATTAAAAATGCAAAAATTTCTCTTGCAGAAAAATCATCCTCAATCTTTCAATGCCTTGAGCAGGAAAAAACTTTACATCCGGACTGCGGACGTCCGGACAACGGCCCGAATGTAGCGGAGGGGAGGAATCGGACCTCCGCCCTCCTCGCTATATCAGGGCCATTGTCTGGACATCCGGAGTCCGGATGTAAAACTTTCTCGCCTTACAGTGCCGACATTGTTGAAGAAGAATTGCACATACACTCGGGAACTGGATAAGCCGTCACATCCCTGTCAATCTTGTCTGTCCTGAATTCCGGCTGCCCTAGAGATCCCTGGTGTAGTTCCTTCACAATCTTATTAAACTCAGTTTCAGAAAGTGAGTTATTCAGAAAGTATGGAAGCATATGCCGCTTGTTTGGGGTTATGAACTTCTTATGCCCAGCAAAAGCCCTATGCCCCTTCATCAACACCAACTAAAGTTACTAAATCTTCATGTTTCAGCACAGCTTGTGATGAAGAAAGAACATAAATGGACATAATTTGAAAAGAACGCAGAATTACCTGAATCATATGGCCCATATTTCCTCCATGAGAAGGCATGAAGACATCACTTTTTTCGCAGACTATGTAATCAATGGCTGCAAGAAGTGAGGCTTTTCTGTCAAATGGCTCCAGTTCTCCAGGCGTAGAGAGATTCCCTTTGTTGTACAGGAGAGGAAATTCTTTCTTCAGAGGCTCCAACGCAGCCATCCCACCAAGCGGTTCCCCTCCAGCCCAGTATATCATTGTATTTCTTGGGACATCAAGTGCTTTGAGTAGCCTGAAAAGAAGAATCAGAAATATTATAAGGAAGGTGGAGCAATAGGTCTCAAGTTACACCAACACATTAGTATATGGAAACTCAATGTTGAGAATTTAGGGCAAAGAAAATGCAAGAATCAACACAAAACAAGAAGAAATACAGAGATTTAACAAGGTTCGGCAATTTGCCTACTCCTCGGGAGGAGAGCGGCGGTTTTTCTTTCAATTCAGAAAAAAAGTACCAATCCCTAGGATTACAAACAAGACATATATATATATAACCCTGACGTACAATATGTAATTATAAAATTACCCCTTATACCATACCCCAACCCACATAACAAAAAAACTCCTCCAATTGGACAGATGCTTTCGCTTGCGAGCTCCGCGCTCCACTGGCGCGCTCTGTTCTGCTCTAGCATCTGTCCGTTATCTGGTATATGAGTCATACCTAACACTCGAAAACCCAACAACCTATACAAATGGTTCAAGCCCACCATTATTATATTTGGAACTCAGCTCTTGTTTTAATTTCAATGTAAGATTATGTTTTATTTTTACTCACATATGGATCTTAAGAAGTACCTGGTCACTTCCAAAGCATTGAAGGGACAGAGGCCAGCCAGCTTTCGCTCCTCATTGGACATGTTTGATCTTGCAGTGAGAAGCTCCGGCCTTAGTTTCCTCTCACTATGAATCATCGCATCATACTCATTGCTCAGCTCAGGAAGACAGCCGGTTCGCACCCAAACATCCTTCTCCATTCGAAGATGGAGAGCAAGATACGGGTGGCCTTTGCTTCTCATCCTCTCTGCTAACTTGTTTCCTAATTCGACAATTGGGGCAGCAAATCTCAAAGCTTGAAAAGCAACCTACAAGCAACTCAAAAGAGGATATCAATTAATATGTCATGACTAAAATTAAAAACTGCAAGGGATGCAAACGAGAGCAGAAGTATTACCTTACAGCGTAACTTCTGTAGATCAGGTGGAAGATCCTTTGAAAGCCTGGAATCCAATCCTCTTAGTAGTAAAACCCCCTCTCTATTAAGCTAAAGAAAAAAAAGACAAAAGCATGAACAAAAGATGGCAGATATCATGTCAATTACATGCAATACAACTGAAATCTCAAGAAATAATTTAATATATGAGATATGTACACTCATATTTGTCTTAAGCTAAGTTCGATCATCAAGTCTAAAGAAATAATTTAATATATGAGATATGTACACTCATATTTGTCTTATGCTAAGTTCGATCATCAAGTCCAACTCACCCATTATCTAGCTTGTTACACTAGAGATTAAATGTACTTGTTCTTATGATTCGTTGTGCAGGACTTCATGTACCACCAATCTCAATCTCCATTTACAAATAAAAGCTCCTTGGTCATACAGGTAGATGCAAAATATGCCTAAACTTCTAAAATTCTGATGAAATGCTGTATTTTTGGGTAAAAGCATTGTTTCTATAAAATTTCTCTAGATTCACTGATAGATTGTCTCCCTTGGCTCAGTTAGACTCACCGAGTCGCTTGTAAACCTAAAATCATCAAAGAGAAACTTAAAACATACCTTAAGCGGTGTTTGGTAGCATTGTTTAAATAGGATTTAGGCATCTATTTAAGGTAAATCCAACCAAACATAAAAAAAATACAAATTAAATCCAACATTTTGTTAAATTAAAATTTCATGCATTCTGTCTCCGATTATCACTTTCCGTCTCTAAATTCAGATTTACCAAATCCGACCGTAGGCCGGATTTAAAGATTTACTCCGTCATTGGAGCAATCTCCATCTCCATCAAATAAATTCAAAATTTTACTGAATGTGATATGTGATAAATCCTACTCAACGTTGATTCAAGGTGCAGCCAAACACTGCCTTGGGCTTAATCTGTGTTAGGTATGACTCATATATCAGATAAGGGGCAGATGTTGGAACGGAGAGGAAGCATCTATCCAATTAGAGGCATTTCATTAAGTAGGTTGGGGGTGCGGGGGCAACACATCCGCGAAACCGTACAGGATAATTTTGTAATTACATATTGTACACTAGGGTTATATATATATATATATGTTGTATTTGTAACCATAAGGGTATGTACTGTTTTCAAGAAATTAAAAAGCCGCCGCCACTCACTGCTTCGGAGGATGTAGATATATTGCCGAACCTCGTTAAATCTTTTTGTTCTTTTTTGATCGTTCAGTTTTACTTTACTTCTTGTGATTTCTTTGCCCTAATTTCTCAACTATTTGCAATTATAATGTGGACTTAATACATTTCACAAACATTATTTACACAGCAACGTGGATTCTTTTGGCTCGTTAGTCGGTACACCAAATAATCCAAATTTAGATCCGAATAAAAATCGTCAGTACATCTTATATAAATTACATCAACATAAGCTTAAAAATCATTTCATTGCCCCATCTCAATGTATATTCAATGGATCAAAACATTGTTTCTATAAAAAATATGACGTCGCATGATAAATTTGGCTTGAAATAATCTCTCATGATAGAAGGAAGACGAGGCTTACCCGCCGTAGATACCTCGATCGAATCCACTGTGGAGAAACACGGAGGGGAGTCTTCTTCTCCTCTACAGGCCTCGTCATCAAATGGGTCGAAGGCAGAGAGGAGACAACCCTAACATCGTCGGCCAGAGTTTTCTTTAAATGATCGAGATCAAAGATATCTGTGAACTCACTGTAAAATAAAAGTGAAACACAAGAAAGGAAACTTTATCCAGAAACAAATTATTCAAAAGAAATTAAGAGAATCAAGAGTTCCTTCTTTGGAGAAGAGTATTAATCGAAAACAGCGACTGGGGTTACCTTTCGTCTCCCCAGACAACGTTAACCTGGAGAATAGGAACGACCAGAGCAGCACCAAGGATGCGAGCGATGACTACAGCATCGACAATCTGGTTCCTCTGCTGGTTGAGACCGCCGGAAACAACTACCATGAGGTACTTCCGGCGATGGTCACGGCGAATAACCTGGCTTGCACGGCGATACTCCCCGCTGAAATCCAAACATGGCCGGTAACCCATCCCATCAGGTTGCTTCCAAAACCCCTGTTCCTGATGCTCCATTGTTATCGTCGCCGTCTCAGCCGGGTGAGAGGGTTTCGAGCTCCCATCTTGCCCGGAGGTGGCACAGGAGAGTGGGGAGAAGTGCAGGCGGAGAACTATAGCAATGAATCCAAACAGGGAGAAAGTAAAGAGAAGGGCGAGAATGATGCTCCAAGTGTTCTTAGCGGCGGAGAGAAGGCAGCACCGCTGCTGCGGCCGCGATGACTTCTTCGGCGAAAGGAGAAGCCCTTGGAAAGAAGAGGAGGAAAAGGGATGAATGATTTGCGAAGGGACCGTGATGAAGGAGAGCTGCTTCGCCTTCGATCTCCCCATTAGCGAAGCCCGCGAGCTCCCACTTTCTCTCAGTAGATGCAGAGAAAGAGCTCGTATGTGGCGGGAACACCCAATGGCCCATGGCTGCTCTTATTCGAGGACTCGGTTACAAGGAGAGTTGCCGGAGG
>NEWO01000043.1:1355092-1369150 GCA_003013225.1 Phalaenopsis aphrodite | reverse complement strand
AACCAAGCTTCTTAGCAAGCTGTAACAAACTATGATTGTTCATAGAACTCCGAGCATTGATTAGGATTCTAAGCATTATACAGCATCAAAAACATTCAATTTAACTAGTAGATCCAACAACTAAAAAAGCAATAATTGATGAATGAAACTAAGGAAGATTTACCCCATTATATCAAACCCTTCACCATGCTGAGTGTAAGGCCACAGAATCTTCAAAACCATGTTTACTTTGTAATCAATGAGACGAGGACTCTTCAATTTCAAAGTAATAGATTACTTTAATTTTTTTTTAGTTGAAGTCCAAGCAATCGATGAACCACCCAACAACATTATAAACTAATATGTTTGGATTATTGCTAACACGCCAAAAAAAATTTAATCTATCCAATTAACGAAACAATAGAGTTAGTTCCTCTTATTTGGTGATTTATGTTCATTAGATGATTGATCCACTGTCATTGTCGGTCCCAAGCCCGGATGTGAAAAATGAAGGGTTGTGTTAGGTAGTCAACAACCAACGTAAAACTTGTAGAAAAAAATAATGACATGAATCCTTTTGATCTTTGTTAGGACGCAATGGAGAAAAAGGATCCATGTAGCCAACCCCACGCAGTGGGATTAAGGCTTTGTTGTTGTAGATGATTGATTCACTATATTATTACTTTAAGGAAAATCTAGATGATAAATTCATTATGTCACCACTTGAATCTCTCAGTATCCATAAGCAATTCCGATAACACCTAATTGGTCTACCAATTTATGAATTACAGTATAAATCTTGTCATTCATGTTTATTAATTGGCTCTATGTCCATAAATAGAAGTTACTATAGATTTTTTTTATAATTAACAAGAATCCATCACTTTTTTTTTAGGATACTATGATTATGGGTTGTCACCTTACTCAAATGCCATAACACTCTTCCTTCAACTCATAAGGTTTCAATGAAAGTACTAAAATATAAACATTGGAATTTTGAAACTAAATGGCAAAGGTAAAAGCCATGACAATTTAAAGTGTTTTAGTTATATGACACTAAATAGGACGCAATGGAGAAAAAGCATTCATGTAGCCGACCCCACGTAGTGGGATTAAGGCTTTGTTGTTTTTGTTATTGTTGTTGTTGTTGTTGTTTGTATAGCCTAGATCTGCAATTGAAAAACTAAGAGCTCATTAGATTACATTTCTTAAAATATGAATTACAAGATTTTGTGGTAAGAAAAAAGGATTTGGGAGAAGATCCTTAACAAGTTCCCTCAATTATTTTGTTTAACAGCATTTTCAAAGGGAATTAAGATACACTAACCTATCATTTTTTTAAAATCATTATAACTTTTAAAATTAAAAGTTTGCAATTGCCATCAAATGGATACATTCTTCTTTCTTATATAATTATATCTTATTTGTAATGTATTTGCTTTGATAGATAATTTGGGATCATAAAAGGGTTCATTTGGTGGTTGCATAAAATTTAAAATCATGGCTTGAAAAATGATTTAAGTTAAATCCATCATTTGTTAAATGTAATTAAACACCAACATTGATTTCAAACTTCTCTTAAATCATTCGAAAATAATGCTTCATTTTCACACTCAAAACTATTAAAAATGAAATTATTACTTTCTAAACATGTTTTCTATTTACCAAATAACCAAATGGCCTAATAATAAATGTTATAACTCAATTTCAACTTCATGTATGCATAATAAATGAATGAATAATCTCCTTTTCTCTCAAGTGCTGTCAACTAAAACCTTTAGATGTGATTTTAACATAATATGCATATAGCAGAACAATGAAGCAACATAAGTTGCTAAGAATTTTGAGTTCAGGATCAACACAAATAAAAACTGAATTCAAAGAATGGAGAATACAAAATTCCTAATAAAAAAAAAATCAGCAACCTTACTTTTGATTCAAAATTTAAAAAAAGATTCAAACCTGCAAGTTTCATTCATTTGAAAATCATGCTTTCTTGAAACTTTCCCAGGCCTTAGGACCATCTGGGTGAAGGCTTACAAATCTCTTTACAAACAGCCTGTCCGAACAAGATATTAAACTACCCAAAGCTAAAGCGGGTGCAACTTTTCCTCTTTCCTTTAGCCAATCATACATCAGATGCCTAAGTTTAATCCTCTCAGTTGTGAATGAAATGCATTGTGGGAACCTCACCACTGAACTCAAGGGATAACCCAAATTATTTATGATAAAACTAAGCTTCTCATCCAGGACTTCTATCTTCTGGTTGAGAATATGTGGCGCCCTTTTCAACATTTCTAAAACATCGCCTGGATTCAATCCACTTCTAACGAAAAAATCGAACCGGTCTTGCAGCTCATCACCCTTCCCCCGAAATACTTCAAGAGCCAATTTCATCTTCTTCGAGTTCTCAACAAAGCCAAGACGAGATAAGAATTTCTTCTTCTCTATTATTGATTTTAAATCATCGTCGCTACTTGGCAAAGGAGAAACTTTCAATCCCATTGCATATTTCTGCAACTGGTGAGGATCTTCAATTATGATTTTACAGAGTCTTTTCTTTCCACTACTCAGATTTGTCATAATGCTTGTAGGTTTCTTCAATAATATCAGACCCAAACTGTCTTTATGATTGCGAATAAGCTTTCTTACATCCTCAAAATCCATTTCAATTTCAACTAGAAACTGAAAGGCCCGTCGCAAATTTCTCACAAAGCTTCCAACTTGAAGATGAGGGAATTCTGAAAACATAATGAAAATTTCCTTTCTTGAAACACCCATCTTAAGCAGAAGACAGATCAATGAAAACGCAGCTTCTCCTGAACCATCAAGTAAAAAACCAGGGTGTTTACTAATTAAAGTCCCAAGCTTTTTCTCATCAAACCCCATGTCCTTGAACAAATTCAAAAGCACCAACATTTTACCCCAGTTATAAGTATTTTTTTCAGACAAAGTCCCTCCAATCCAATCTCCTGGTAACCCAATCTCCTCCAAATTCTTCAGCAACAGAACAAAATCCTTGTCAAGATCACCTAACAAAAGAGTTGGGTTGGAAGCAACTAGTTTGATCAAAGTATGCTTCCTCAACCCAAGTTGTTCATAAGCTAGAAGCTTTGATTTCAACAAACCAGACTCATACATGAAAATGTCTTTAGCCTCCTTGTACATCTTTCCTATCTTACTGCGAGCAATACCATAATCACATAGATCACGATAGTTACTGAGCATTTCTTCGATATCAGAAAGAAACATCAATTCTCGTGGAAGCAATGGATTGTACTCTGAAGGCTTCAGGCCAATGCTCTCGAAGAATGGTTCAAACTCATTGATGGGATGGTAGCGAAGGTACCTAACTAATTCTTTTTCCATTTCCTCTTCATCTTCCACCTTTTCCAAGATCCTACGAACAAAAAAGGGACAGTTTTTACTTATGTGCTCGGCATCAGTGAAATGTATGCCTCTTGTGGAATGAAGATAATCAAGAAGAACGCCCTGAGCCTTCACAACGTTCCGATTGCTGACATGCAAAGTTTGTCCATGTTCCTCCCTTCTAACAGAGCCAAAGCATCTGGAACCAGTCCAATGTCGTTCTTTTACAGAGAAAGAACTGTAACTTGATGAGATCTGAGGCTTCCAGTTGACAAAGAATGATTCTAGGGCATTCAAAGTTCTTTGATTGCACAGACGCCGGATGGCAACATGAGCATGGGAATGACTGCAAGTTTGAATTTTTGATGAATTCAAATCATTTTCAGGAGGAAACCTAGAAATCCAATTGCGATTACATGGATTTGCGACTTTTTTTGCAATCATGGTTATGTAGTTCAGAACAGGAGCATCTAGATGATGTAAGGGCTCGAGACACCATTAAGTAGGAGATGTGAAGAACCTAGTTACCTCAGAGAGGAGGGAAGAGGTTCTTTTCTACTTCCTTCAACAGCAGAGTAATACTCCATTCTTCGCTGAGCAATCCATCGTCTTCTTTCCGCTTACCAATCAAAAAACTACGCTGGATTTAATAAGTAGGGCGAAATAATAATGTCGGCTTAAAGGAACCGTTGGATTTGTTGTACTGACAATCTAACGGATGATAACAAGAAGGCAAAAGTCTAATAAAAATCACTCTTTTAAAGTAGGAAAAGAAAATAAAAAAACATTTTAGGGTTTTTCGAGAACCACGGGCTTCATGGAGATAAGAGAATAATGCGTCAAGTTGCAGAGGTAAGCACAAAATCGTAGTTGGAGATTTTGTGGTAGACTGAAAACTCAGAAGTCAATTTGTGTGAAGAAATATGTGCAAAAGTTGATGTTTTTTTTAGAATTTGCAGTTTTTCGATGCTTTTATAGCTTTCAAATCAATTATGTTAAGACGCTGGTTCTTGCAAAGAAGTTCCTTCCTGAATATGCTCATCCAAACCAGTAACACCTTCACTGTTCCTGCTGTTTCTCGTTGTGTTGCTGTTGTTGGGAAGAATCCGCGCGATTCCTCGTGGAAAAATTCAGTTTTTGATGCAAGGAAGATGGTAGCCGTAGATGCAGTATTCAGTGGAAGAAGTTATTCGTCTTTTAGGATTCAGAATTATGTACGGAATTTGTGGAACCTTCAACGTAAACGTAGCTGTTGCTGCATCTCGACAATGGCTGCAAAATCGGCGCCTGATGGAAATTATGGATCAAGGATGTCTAGAACTGAGAGAACAGATGCCCAGACTGCACTGTTCGACTATCTCCACTACACCAGGTGTTTGAACTTCACTGACGCCGAGCACATTAGCAAGAATTCGCCAGTATTCCTTCAGAGCCTCCTTGCGAAGGTCATTAATGGAGAAGAAGTTGGGAGGTCAGTCTCCAGGTTTCTTCGCTACACTCCCATCAATGAATTTGAACCATTCTTTGAGAGCTTAGGTTTGAAACCTTCTGAACTGTATCCACTTCTGCCTCACAATTTGATTTACCTTACAGATGATGATTTGTTAATAGAGAATTACCGTGTTCTCTGCAACTATGGAGTTCCTAGGAGTAAGATTGGAAAGATGTACAAAGAAGGGAGTGAGATGTTCAAGTATGATCATGGTGTCCTGAATTCAAAACTTCGGAGCTACGAGAGGCTTGGATTGAGCAAACCCACCATCATCAAGCTGGTCAATTGTTGCCCAGCTCTTCTGATTGGTGACTTTAACATGGATTTTCTTCAAGTCCTCAAAATGTTGAAAGCTTTAGGAGTTGAGCTGGACTTAATCAGGGGATGTCTGTCAGATAACAGTGTATACCATTGGGATAGAATTCTGAAATTGCTCAATTTTTTGGATGGAATGTGCTGCAACCAGAAGGACCTGCAAACATTAATCAATCAGCATCCCAGATTTGTTTTTGATGATTCAGGGAAGAAGATTTACATTTTAGTTGCATTGTTGTTGAAACTGGGCATTAAAATGAGCGATATCATACTCTTATTTGTGCAATATCCCCGAATTCTTAATGGAAAATTCGTAAAAAATTTATGGCAGGCTATTTACTTCTTAGTTGATATTGGCATGAATGTGGAGGACATTAAAATGATTGTCAATACTCACCCTCATGTTCTTGGAGCATCTTCCTGTAAAAGTACTTATTCTGTCTTGCAGAGATTGAAACTGTCGGAGGACCGGCTCTGCAACATCATAAAAGAAGATCCAAATCAGTTCACCTATCTGGTCACTAGTAAGAAGTCTAGTGCCATAAGCTTGCCAAAAGTTGAGGGCAGCTTTCTGAGGGAGAAAACTGATTTCTTGCTAAGATTAGGATTTGTTGAGAATTCTGATGAAATGGCTAGAGTGCTGAAGAAGTTTAGAGGAAGAGGGGATCAACTGCAGGAAAGGTTTGATTTCCTTGTAGAAATTGGTCTGGACTGCCACACAGCTACTGAAATGATCAAGTTAGTTCCCCCAGTGTTAAACCAGTCCATTGATGTGCTTGACAAGAAGAGTGCTTACCTTTTGAATGATTTGGGCTATCCCTTAGAAGCACTTGCTGCCTTTCCAACATATTTATGCTACAACTTGGATAAGATAAAACTGAGATTTTCTATGTTCCAGTGGCTCAAGGAGAATGGAATTAGCTTCTCTACCAAAAATAGGAAATTGGTTAGTTCCACGGTTGCGTTGAGCACGGTTCTTGCATGCTCGGATGCACGGTTTTTCAAATATTTTGTAAATCTGCATCCTGAGGGCCCTGAGGAATGGGAAAGGTTGAAAGGTTCTTTCTCTTCGAAGTAAAGCCTTTTTTTTTTTTGTTTGTTTGAATCTTACACGAGATTATTGTACTCAGAATTTTTACAAAATTATTTTACTACAGAAAGCTCTCTAATTAGTTCAAAATAAACTTTGATTTGCTCTTGCCTCTAAATATGCTCAGAAGTCATGGTTCCATGCATATATAATGAACAAGTGTATCTGTTCTACAACTCATGCAGAATGTATGAGGTCTTGAGAAACTCTCTTTTACATGAAAGTATTGAATCTAACTAAGCCTCAATATGTCTTGAGAAACTTTGTTTTTTTAAACTTGAAGGAACCATAATGTTTGTTGTACATTCAAATTCTCCTAGTTGAGATTGAGAGTCATCATGAAGTGGCTTGAGTTAGATTTTTTTGAGTCCCCAAAGTGAACCTACATGCTTACGCATCAAGTTTAATTGTCTACAAATGTAGGCCATTTGTATGAAGTACTAGTAAAATGTCTTATCTTCCTTCTCTTATATGTACTCAAACTTTGTTTGATTCATCCTTCTTCTCTAAAAAGTATAGAAAGTATTTTGTAAACCATAAATTAATAAAGAGAATCTCTGAACATATCCTTGGGTTCAAACTACAAATATAATAAGATTTAGATACTCTTTACAAACAACATTGAATCCAATATTATTGAACTTTGGATGAGCATGAGGATAGCTAAAAATAAGAAATTACTATGTATAACATCTAGAGGAAAGATCATTAGAGAATGATCTTCAGATTGATCATTTCAAGTTTTAATAACCTTGAATGATCAAGATAATCTTTAAATGATTGCCACAAGCAACTCCTCTTGTTCATTCCATTCAAGGGCATCGATCAACGGTTTCTTTAATCTTCCATTATTACCATAACACTCTATCATTTACTTTATCGCCTACTAATGAACTATATAGATCAAATGGAAGTACCATAATAATTAACAAGGTGACAGGCTCAATCTATCAATGTTTTCTTAATAGAAACTCTGAAGTCACAACTATTTTCGAGACTCGAAGATATTTTTCTTCATATAAATAAGGCTAGTAGATGACCACATGTCTTATCTTGAATACTTTTTATAAGTGATCAAGGAAGTGTCAGCTCCCTTTTACCATATTTAATGTGTCAAACCTATGATGATTTCAAGCCCGCACTTGAGCATTATTAATTTCTCAAACTTCAAATGTTTGCCTATGATGCAAATGGTAGCCACATGAGCCATTGAATTTAATGATAACAAGCACATGATTGGATGTTCCAATATATTGCTCAAGGGTTTCAAATACACATTCAATTCAAACATATCAACTCAAGTGCAATCAGTCTTTGTACCATGACTTGTAAAAATGGCAAATGGAGACTAATCCTAATTCTCATTTGGTGGAAGAGAACCAAAGAGAAGATGGGGAGTTTAGACTTAGTTAGAATCTAATTGTTCCCAATTCTATGGCAAATGAATTTCAAGATCTCTATTCCAATGGAAAGAATATTACATCTGGATTAGGTGCGGATGGTGTTATTGGAGGTGTTATTAGTAGTATTGTGGTTATATTTTATGAATTTCAAGATCTCTATTCCAATGGAAAGAATATTACATCCGGATGGTCTACATCTGGTTTAGGTGCAGATGGTGTTATTGACAGTATTGTGGTATTATTTTGGTAAAATAACACTACAATACTGTCAATAACACCTAAATATTATCATCCGCACATGAAACTACATCAGGACTCCTGATGTAATATTTTTTTCTTCCAATGAGGATGTTGATAATGAGGGCTATAGAATGACGAATAAGAGACAATCTGAAATTAGTAAACAAGTTCTTGCTAAGGGGCTTAAGAATTGATGATCATGTTGTTAGAATAACATATGTTGGCTGTTTACCCGATCAAACAACTGACTGAAGATTGATTCAGGATGAATGTCTAATTCAATTCCTTGTCTGGCTTAATTTTCTTGGCTTACATTTCTGCCCTTCATTTTTTGACTTTTCCTTTGTTGAATTTTTCAAATGCCAAAATATTTCAATGTAGTTACAAGTTATATATAATATTTAGTAATATTGGGGGTTTATAAGATGGCAGGTATGGTCAAATATAGACGGTAGTTGGACATTAAAAAAAAAGGGGCATTGACAAACATACCAACTAATTCTTATATATTTGCACATCTAACCCCTAACTTTTAAATTTTACATTTATAGCATCCAAATCTTTCGTTTCACATGAAAACAACCATCTGTTCAACTTTTAAAAAGTAAAATTACCTTTTCATGCATTGTTTTTTTTATTATTATTTTATTTCTTTTTCTTTTTCATGCAGAGATAAGTATATATATATATATATATATATATATATATATATATATATATATATATATATATATATAGATATATGTGTCTGTGTGTAAAAATTGAAGTATAGGTGTTAGATATGTAAATACATAGGAATTAAGTGGTATGCATGTAAATCTTCCTATAAAACAATATGTCTAGTTAACAACAAAATAGGTATCAAAGGCTAAATATTCATAATGAATTTTGATTATAGTAATATGTGTGAGTTTAGGATGGGTTGGAATGGTCAAATTTAAACAATAATTTACATTTTAAAAATAATGTTTATTTAGCAAAAATAAATAGATAAATGAATTTTGTAAGGTCGACTGCTGGTTTTATATAAAAAAATATCACTAAATTTATCAGTAACATAATATTTTTCAATCAATTTTTGGATACTTGTTGTAGTGATTTATTGCACCATTAACAACTATCATGTGGGAAAAACCCTAAGACTTTATTTAAAACAGCTTCTTCGTTCAGCAAATTTTTTTTTTAAAGAAGTATTGGTGCGAAACTGAGAAGGTCGTCCGGAAGGTCGTCCGTGGTCCAAAATGACGAAAAATTGTCATGCTTGCAAACAACTTTGGGAGACGCTCGACAGGCACTTCACCAAACGAAAACTTTAGCAAGCGTCGGCATTCACTGCAACTTAACAATGGTTTAGCATCTTCTCAAACGAAGCCTAAATCTTTCTGTCTGTGCAAACTTCATACAATCTTAGATAGTTAAAACCCTCCTGACCTTCACGAATATTCTAATATAGAATATTTTGATGCTATTTATGACAAATCATAATCCTCCTCTTTCTATTCAACAACAACCCATAGAATGAAAAATATGTGGCCTTCTTTTATGGGTGGGTTTGAAACAAAACTTATTAAAAAATGGATTAAATTGTGTGCTCTGGCCGAATAAAGAGTTGCCATAAAAGAAGATTTTCTATTTATAACTTATTCAGTATGTTTGATATGCATCAATAATTTCCAAATACAAAGAGGTCCTCCATGAAAGTCACTCTGACCTCACCTAGCAAAATTATGATGGTAGTTTATATAATTCTGTGTGGAAATGATATTGGACTTAATTTACTTTAATGCTTGAATGATACACATATTTGCATGGACCATGCATTGGCCAGATTATCCACCAACTTGAATTTAACTCGCAACCAAAAATTAAATTAAATTTGAACCTGTCAAATAGTATGTCTATGTTAAATGAGTTATGTGTGTCTAGTATAGGCCAGTTGGGGTTAAAGAAGGTCTTTTTTGGGTTAGACTTTCTGATATGTTGAATTTTTTGGTTGGGTTTAGGTCAAGTAGTTTTAGGTCTAGTTAATTTTTAAAATCAAACATGTCCTGAAAACCTATTTTTTATATTGGCAATCATAGATCACTAAAAAAACCTATGAAGGGTAGATTAAAGAGTTGGTGTAGAAGGTGAGTTCAATATCTTTTTCATCTTAAGTTTCTTCTTTTGCTTCTTTGTTTTTGAAGCCCTAGTATCAATATTGTTTTATTTCGTGTTTTTTTGTTGGTTATCTTGATTTTTTTTTTTTTACATAGTATTTGTTTGTTGGTTTATGTTTTGAGTTTCTTCGGTTATGACTAGTCATTTCACCTAATGGCTCTTTTGGATGACATTCTTTAAGGGTCCACTATTTTTATTTTATTTTTTTTGTATTTGCAAAGAAATTTGTTTTTTCCATGCTAATCATCTATGTACAGAATTGTTCTATAGAAAATAAGCTCAACACTTCAACAAATATCGATCGGTTTTTTGTGATTGCAATCTATTTTGCGTCATTTTTACCACTCAGATAGGAGACAATCTAGGATGAAAATATTACATATGAGAAAAGAATTTAACAAATAGATATTGCAAATTCTTTCAGTGGTTTGATGAATTTAGAGATACACCACTGGTGCAAGCTGACGAGAAGATATATGCAGTTGATGATACAATGAAAAATGATGTTAGAGAGTTGAAGTTTCGACTTTAGTTTTATTCGATTTTGTGATTGTAGCATTATTTTCGCTGTTATTATTGTTGTATATGTTCTAATTATGAACTTGTATTCCAGACAACAAACTGTACTGCATTAGAATTCTATTTTGTAAGCAAACTTGTTTTTTGGATCATTTGATCCACCGCAATTTCTACTGATTGTGTTAATGTTAGAAGGTATAATTTGATGATTTTTTTATGATTCAATCAATGGTGACATCTATTTATTTTATTATGTTCTTCTGAGTGAAAAAAACATGATAAATTGTGATTGAATTTAACCCAGAGTTAGAACTTTCAAAATTGTGTTTTCCATATAGTTTAAATTAAACTGTATTCCTATACTGAAGTCATCACAGTCATTATGTCAACAGACAACACTTGTATACCTGTGTTTTTCAAACTAACCAAGAGCTTCTGAAACAAAGCTTCTAAAAACAAATTTTCAATAGCAATTTCTGAAACCAACTTTTGTACAACTGCTGCTAAAACAAATGCACCCTTTCTTCCTGTGACTGAATGTTCCAAAGATACTAATTATGGCAGAGATCAAGGAATCCGCACAGTTGGATTAAAAGTAATTGGCTTTTGTTTTCTCTGACATGCTTTGCATTTCTCATACTTGAATGAAAGAATCAAATCAACATATTAGCTCCCATTACAAGCCTAGAACAGTAGTCAGAATCTAAAATAAAAAAATGTCACCTTTACAACGCTATGATTTCAATTAATCTACATCAAATGATCTGAAACGATTATTAAAAGAAAATCCATCACCTCCACTGATCATCATGATCATACTCCCCCTCAAGGAGACGGCGGCGCCGGAATAATCCCCACCACCCCCTCCAACATCTGCGTAACTTGCCCCATTGTTGGCCTCAAAGCCGGCTCTTCTTGTACACACCACAACGCCACCATTACAAACCTCTCCACCCTCCCCATATCCCCAATGGCCTCCTCATCTCCCTCAACAAGAGCATCAATCCTCCCATCATTATAGCAATCACTCACCCAAAAAGTAAGCAAAGCCTTCTCCTCCTCCATCTCCTTCTCCACATTCCTCCTACAGAACAAAATCTCCAAAATCATCACCCCAAAACTGTAAACATCCACCTTTGCACTTATGCCGGTATTCCTGAACCATTCAGGCGCAACATACCCCTTCGTTCCTCTTATCCCCGTGTTCGTCCTCGTCTGATCTGTTTTCAGAAGCTTTGCCAGCCCAAAATCCGAAATTCTCGGAACGAAGTTGTCGTCCAGGAGAACGTTCTGCGGCTTTATGTCGCAGTGAATGATTTGGGAGCCACATTCCTCATGAACATACCGAAGCCCCCTCGCAATCCCAATCATGATTTCCACTCTTTGTTTCCATGGCGGCCTGATTCCGCTAAAGAGGTAGCTCGCGAGAGAGCCGTTGCTCATGTACTCGTAGACCAGAAGCCTCTTCGTGTCTTCGTTGCAGTAGCCAAGCAGACGCACCAGGTTCTTATGATAAGTTTGTCCGATAGACTTCACCTCGTTGCCAAATTCCTTATCAATCTCCGGCTGTAAATCCCGTAGCTTCTTGACTGCTATGGTTCCGGTGAGTTCAGCACCAATATATCCTTTATAAACCGTGCCGCATGCTCCTCTTCCAAGCTCTTCATTGAAGCCATGGGTGGCTTCTTCAAGCTCTCCGTATGTGAATGCCTTAACATTCGGCCCCAAGATTCTGTCTTTAAGCTTCTTCCCCTGTTTCCTTCTGCTTGCGCGAAGAAACATAACAGTTAGAGTTAAAATAATGAAATTCAGTGCAACGGAGCCGGCGAGGGCTAGATAAGCCGGAATGCTCAAAGTTCTCGTCTTGGCAATAGAAAAGTTTGGAAGATTGCCATCGTTGGCCAGTTTAATAAAAGCCGTTCTGTTAACATAGCTTCCCTTCCTCCCATTAGAGAAAGGCAGCTTCTTTTTCCAGCAATTGCTCTGGCCATCGTGAATCGAAGCCGCGCAGAAGCAATCATCCAAACACTGCTGCATGCACTCGGCCTCATCCATTGGGCTAAACTGATCATAATCCTGTCCCCAAAAGTCGAGTTTTTCGATTCTCTCCATCTGAAACCCCTCGCTCGGCACACCGGAGATGCAGCTGGGCATGGCGAAGTTGGGCCTGCAACCCAAATAGGTCCTGTTGGCATCTCGCCATGAATAGCCCGGAGGGCATTGGCAGGAGACCATCTGGGTGGTGTCGTAGCCGCAGTAGCTATTGAAGCCGCAAGCTCCGCTTCCGGGGGAAGTGAGGAGAGACTGGCAGATGTCGGGGGGCTTGAAATCCATGAGCAGCCACTCGGGGGAACCGCCGGAGAAAACGGAGGGCTTTGGGTGAACATAGTGGCGGAAGACGCCATCGTAGTCGAGTGTTGCTCGGTGGTAGAAATCGGAGGTGGATTTCGTTGTTGCAGAGGTTAGAGTTGTTTGAACGGTTCCCGCAGGGGATATCAGGTCGATTGTCCCGGAAAGGTTGAAGACGAGCCTGCGCCCAGAGCTGGTCGAGAAAATGGAAATAAAGAGAAAAGGTGTAATTACAACAGACCCCCACGGAAAATTGATATTTATAAATAAATTGTCATGTGTTAGACATATATATATATATATATATATATATATATATATATATATATATATATATATATATATATATATATTAATTATTGAGAATTTGATAAAAATGACAAATATGATTTAGGGCTTATATTGATATTTTTAATTAATCATTCAATTTTTTTTAAAAAAAAAAAACAAGTATGTAGGTAGGGGTGTAAACGAGCTGAACACGAACAAGCTCAAGCTCGAGCATTTTTATTTCGAGCTCAAAAAGTGTGTTTGTGTTCGGCTCGTTTGCTTAGTGAGCCGAACACGAGCTGTTCACGAACAAAGAGTCGTTTTGACAACCCTAATCACATAGCCATAAGATGTTGATGGTTGAGGCAAGATTTAAAATTATTGTTTATATTAAAACATTATTGGAACTAATTTAGTGTTTTTTATTTTATTTTCTTAATTAATAGTTTTGATTGATTATAAATCTTTATAGCTTTGTAGTCAATTTTTTTAAAAAAAATACTACCCATCAATTTATATATATATATAATTGATGAATAGTATTTCAAGCCAAAACGAACCAAACACTAACGAACAAATCTTTGTTTGTGTTCGACTCATTAACTTAACGAAGTCGAACGAGTCTAACACGAGCTTCTTAACGAGTCAAACACGAGTTGTTCGCAAGCAACGAGCCGTTTTGACTCCCCTACATCTAGCTGTGTGGGGATCAAATTATTGAGAATTTTATAAAAATAAAAAAACAAGGGTTGGGATTTTATCGTGAATTTTGATAATTAGGTGAGAGGGGTAGACTTGTAAATATGAAGTTTCTTGTGGTATGTGTGTAATTGCCCAAAATATTAAATAAAATAGAATCAAACGCGCTTTCC
>NEWO01000043.1:1256922-1355049 GCA_003013225.1 Phalaenopsis aphrodite | reverse complement strand
TATATATATATATATATATATATATATATATATATATATATATATATATATATATATATATATATATATATATATATATATATATATACACACACCATATAAGAAGTATTTTATGTATTTACATTAATAATATAATATGTGATTTTAGATATATTTACTAATAACATATAAGTATAATTCTTATGAATTTACATTAATATTAAAATTTATATGCATGGAGCCAAACTTATTTATATATTTGACTCCTAATTACCAAAATTAATAATTAAAAAAAAGGATTTTTTTAATTAAGAAAATTAATATTAATGATATTATTGATGTAATATTAAAATTTTGAGGGTTATATAAATAAATATTATGATTTAGATTTATGGAGGCATTTATGTATATACCACAAAAATCTAATTTATTAACATACCTAATAATTAATTTTTCAAATTAACATGCATAACCTTCAAATTTTAAATAATTCATCAAAAATATTTAAGGATAATTTAAAGATTTGAGTTACTTGAAATGGTAGAACATTATTCTATCAGGACTCTTATCATAGAGCTACGTTCGGAGTCAATTGATATGTGGATCTGTGACTTTAAGGAAACACGCGTGTTTTTTTGTGATCCGACCCGGTCTGTGTTAATCCACGTTATTTAAGTGTTATTGTAGTGGTATTGATGTATTATTGTGATATTATAACAATGGGAATATTCCTAGAACATATGAATACTACCACAATAATGTTTGAATAATGTGGAATAACACAAGTGAGAATATTTTTTTTGTGCTAAAATGATTTTTTTTTATTATTTTGTCACATCTACGTGACGTGATTTCATTGAACTTCGAACGTATCTCTACGTCAGAAAATTTTACATACATAGCTCATAATTCTTATGGATTTATATATCCATATAAAATTTAATATTTATATTTATAACAATTTAACGTTATAAATCTATTCATAAAAAAATATTTTTTATTTTAAAATACCTGGAGTTCGCTTTGGGAAGATTAGTTGCCCAATATGAACTGTACTGATGTCCGGTGGGAACGGCGATCTGGTAGAAGACGAGATTGCCGTCCGGCTGCATCTCCAACTTGAACCGCCCCTCGTTGAAATCACCATTGCTCAGCTTCGCCACCAGCTTCGAATCGGGTTTTAGGGTTTGCGTGGGCACAATCGTGTCCGTCGGATCCGAAAAGCTCTCCCACAAAACAGAGCTATCTGAGCCCGCGAGAACGAAATCGCCCGTATCAAGCATGGCGGCGTAAGCGGCGGCCGGAGCTCCGGGGCTCCAGACTTCGGTTCCGGCGGGATCTCGGAGCGAGAGCCGACCGTCGGAGGTGAGGATGACGGATGAGTTGGGAGAAAGGGGTTTGTCTCGATTTGGGGTCCAGATGATGGTGGTGGGGGTGGTGGAGGGGAGATTGGAGAACCAGATGGCGAGGAGGAAGAGGGAGGAGTTGGTGGGGAGGGGGAGGAAACCGAAGGCGAAATCGCCGGAAGGGGATAGCCAGGAGAGGTTTCTTTCGCCTGCGGTGGTGGTGGTGAGGAAGGAGGTTAGGGTTATGTTCTTGCTGGATTGGGATGCGGAGGGAGTGAGGTTGGTGACGGCGAGGAGGAGGATGAGAAGGGATCGAGAATCCATTGATGAGTTCGGAGTGTGTTGCTGCAGATGGGATGGTTCGATTTTATTGGGTTTTGGTCGTCGATGACTTTGAATTTTTAAAAAAACGGACAGCGTATGAGTTTTCTTCAAAGATGTGTTGCCGGCCCACTCAATCATTTGGGGTGGGCCCGAATAACATTTATCTTATTCCGTCAATTTTGACTCTCCTAAAATATCACTTTGTCTTTCATTATCTAATTCCTTTTATGTAGCGTCCAAGGGGCAATTTCTCTCTAAAAAAAGAAAGGTTATTTTTGCTCTTGCAATCAGAAAATATTATGTGTTGATGCTAGTGTGGATTGCATCATGTTGTCGAACGTACGACATGATGTGATCCACGACATTGTCTGCATGTCCGGCTAATCAGACGTAATATTTTCACACTTAATAACTCATGAGTCCTAAAGAAAGAACATAAGATAAATGTTTAGTGAATTAAAAACATAATTATTAAATGTTTGTTTTTATTCAGAATAAATGTTATTTATATATTTTTTTTATTAAGAGTCTAGTTGATCAAGTTTATTTTGTCAAGTAATCAATAGACTTATTCCGATTTCTATAGTAAACTTAGCCAAGAAAATAAATTTACTAGATTAAATCAATCATTCGATGGCATTAAGCTGCAGTTGTCAAAAAAATATTGCACATGAACTTGTCAACAATGAATGTCATCAAGCAGCAAGTAATCATTAGGACTGTGGAGACATGGAGCCCTCCAACCACACTGGTGGATGGCATGTCTTGTAGCATGTTAATTTTCCTTTATTATTAATATTTCTTTTTAATGAAATTGCATTTTAAAGGAATTTATTTCCATGTTTTTGTTGTAGGTATAATTGGGAGGTGATTTGGAGCAAATTGGAGTGAAAATCGAGCGAAAAGGAGGTAAATGAAGCAACAACAGGTTCGCGCCTTGGTGCTGCTCCATGGCACCATGGCGCCGTAGATGGGCGTCTAGATGTCATTTGATGTCCATCAAACAGAGAACATGGCGCCATAGACCGACGCCTAGGCGCCACAAACCGACACCTAGGCGCCAGTTATTTCACGTGCATACCCGAGAAGACGGTGCCTAGGCGCTAAAACTAACATATGTTGTTTCTGCAAGCAGTTATGGACGAATTTGGAGGCTATGAGCGGGAAGAAGCAGTTCTAACAGAGATGGGGATCATTTTTAAAGTCAAGGAAAGGGTCTAAGTGTGAGAAAAGTAGAGTTTAAAGTTAGATTTTGTATTTTTCGACATTTTCTTAGAGAGAATTGAGAGGATACTATAAAGGATTGTTGTAAGCAGTGCAAGAAACACTTGTAAATCATTTGGGGAGAAGTTTTTTCTTCTTTTCTAAGGGAGAAAGATAAGTGTTTTATTATATAATGTCTTATATTAGTTGTAAACTCATTGTGATTGAATTTCCTTTATTATAATATAATGAATTTTTGTGTTTTCTTCATGCATTGTGAGTAGATCATTTTTATCTTTCTATTGTGATGAGGTAGTAGTATGTCTAAGATATGTAGATACATTTAGAATAAGTTCTTATTCTTTATTGTGATGGTTTTTACTTCATCTTTCATTTACTTATCAATCTAGTCAATTGGTTTGTTAAAATCTGTTATAAATCTATAATGATCCGAGAGAGTTAAGACTTTAACAACTAGAGAAGCCACATTGCACTATTAAGTGAAGGAAAAGTGTCCACGGGGTAGTGCAAATAAATAATAAGATAGGTTTTGATGGGGGTAACTTGGAGGTTTCTAGGGTCTCTAGGGTAACAGGCAGAAACACTGACCTAGTTAAAACAAACTTCTTTATGCACTCAAAAGAGGGTAAAGAAGAGAAATGCTTTTATTTCTCAAGTGTTCCATTCCTATACAAATTACTTACTTCATTGCAAGGGGAGGGTATTTTTCATAAATTGATCTTTCTCAACTTCTTTAAATTTAGTAAAATTAACTTTAGTGTAAATCTATATTTAATGATAATTTGGAAGAAATTACAAGCACAATTTAGATTAACTTTACTTCCAGGCTAAGACTCATTATAGTAGTCTGGAATGTTTCTTAAGTTTTTAAAATAATTGCCTTCCTTGTAGGATCAATACTTAGACTCAAAAAACTGATAATACTTGAACGATGCTTACACTTGGGTAAAAATATCTAGTATGATGTGCTAAACTGTGAAAGAACTCTGGTTATAAAATTATAATACATGTTTTAGATTTAAAATATATCATCCAAAAATACTAGGTATTCGACAGATTGACCGTTATTTACACTATGGTATACCTGATGATTTGGGATTAAAAATTAAAATTTTAAAAATATATTTTATAAATTAAATCTCTGAATTTTTCACTCTTACACACTTCACACTAGGTAAAAACTCAAGTGCACATACTGGTCAAGAAATGTAGGACTTCTTTTATATCCCGAGTATCGAACCCACAGGGAAGTTTACAAATTTGACGGACTTGACCTAGGCCTTAGCTGAATCTAGAAAGCCTTAGCTGGGAAATTGGTTTGATTAACAATGAGCTAATAATTTGATTAAACTACTACTAAATTTCTAAGTGATCTAATTAGCTCATTTAACTATGCTAAATTAAGCAAAAAAGGTTTAGACTAATCACACTAAGCTAAAGTAAGTTGGAAATTCAAGTTATCTTGAAGTTCCCTCCTTTTGTAATGAGACTAATGGCTAGTGTAGATTCAATTAAAATAGAATTCCTAAGTAAAATATGTGACAAATAAGAGCATACCCATTTTGTACCCTTTTTCAAGTGCATAAAGAACCTAGGTTAATTGAGGACTAGTTTCTGCCTGTTACCCTAGAAACGTCCAAGTTATTCTCGCTAAAGTCATCTTCTTTTTCATTTGCACTCACCTCATGACTACTTTTCCTTCACCCTAATGGTTAATTTGGTACTCACTAGCTATTTAAAGTCATAGTCCTCCTGGATCTTATGGGTTCACAATGAATTTTAACATCACAAATGACAAATTTATAACGTAAATGAAGTACAGGTGAAGTACCATCACATTCAATAAAGTAATTAGATTCTACTTTAATTTGAACCCTATACATGCCACTAATCCATTACAAAAGAAAAAAAGTAAGGATATTCCATTACAAAATAAAAAAGGTTAGGATATTGCTCAAACTTCATGGAGTAAACATAAGAACACGTTGCTTTATAATACCTCAAAGTCTTACAAGATAAAATATACTTAGAACAAAACAATGTGCAAATAAAAACTTATCTTCTTCATTGTAATCAACAAAGACTCTCTACCATAAAGGGAATTCTGAAATTCATCTACAGATCTTACATTCTCATTACAATATCTCTCAAATGTTACTTTTAAAATGCAAAAAAATACAAAGAAATCTCTCATTCTCCCTCAATCTCATGCACTTCATAACTTCCTTGAACTCCTCAACTGTTCCTCTCTACGTCTCTAATAAAAATCCCCTTGAAAATGGCTTAAATTCATGCTTTAACTTTAGAGAAACTGCATTGGGCAGTTCTAGCGCCTAGGCGCCCAACGGTTGTGCCTAGACGCCACTCATTTCTTCGACTAAAATTATAAGCTGGCACCTACGAGCCAATATGTGGCGCCTAGGCGCTACCTTCTCTGTTTGTTGGAGGAATAGCTGACACCTATGCACCAAAATATGGAGCCTAGGCGCCACTTCTTTTGTCTTCTCCACATGCTTCAGTGCTTAAGCACAGAAAGTTGGCACCATGGGGCCATATAGTGGCACCTCGGTGCCAGAATCTGACACCTAGGTGCCAAAATCTGACGCCTATGCGCTAGTTCGGGTCATCTTCCTTAGCTTCATTTGTTTTGTTTCGCTCTGTTTTCGCTCCAGTTCGCTCTAAATGATTAACCTATTTTATTTGTAACAAAAATATAAAAATACCTTCCATTAATGTACAGTATCATAAAAAATAAGTATAAAATGTAGGAGTAAATTTAGCACTTTTAAAGGACATATCACACGTCGGTTCGTGGGACGCTCCCACATAGAAAATACAATTGAAGGCTGATAAGATTTTATTTATTCTATAAGGTTTTCTATAGTTTAAATTTTTATTATAACAATTATTTTTTATGGACAAGTTGTAGTGATTGGACGAGAGTCCTCTGTCGCCGATTTACACGAGTGCACCTGCAGGAGGTGGTCCACCAATCCTGGATCAATGATAGATCCCATCTGACCCAGTAATTGAAGTGTTGAACTAGTTTGATGTTAATAAATGTTAGCTCTAATTGAATGTAAAAACTTTTGTTTCAGGAGAGATTCTAGGAGTTGAAGGAGAGTCGCTCCCAAGCGTCAAGAGGTATTACAATCCGTGAGTGTGATTCTTCTGAGTATGACATGCGTAGAGAGGCTACTTGAGGGAAGAAGAAATGTTGAATCTACGGGCTCGGGTCGCGGGGGTTTGCCTACTATGCTTACTCCTCCACCAGTGCATCTACAACTTGTTCCTCTACCTCACAAGGCGAGGAGATCTCCAGGCTTCTTGCGACATTCTATGCTGAAATGGAGGTCCGCTTATCTCAGATGAGGTTAGAGCTAGAGGCCAACAGGGAGGTCAGGATGAAGGCTGAGTTGGATTCTTTCCAGCAGTAGATGAGGGGGCGTAGAAAGGCAGCAATAGCATTGAAGGAGAAGGAAGCGGCAGAGAACGATGAGGATGAGGTTAACGAGATAGAGGATGATGATTAGAATGGGTTTTTTTTCCTTTTTTATGTTTATGTACATTTGAACATATATTTTTTTTGTGGACAGTGATGTACATATTTTAAAGTAAATGAATTTTATTTATTTCATTATTTGATTGAATAAATAATTGTCTGACAGCTATAATATTTCGTTAAATGCTTGGAATTGTAAATACAAAAGAAAGAATTTGTTTTTTTTTCCTTTATGCTACAGGTTTCCGACGGTTCCAAATTTATCTGCAAACAAAACTGACAGTTGGTCAATTGACATTTTTACATACGCCTAACACACACATAACCTGCGACTTGAAGTGTGTAATACAAACAATGGGCATGACACTTTTCTGACAGTTAACACATTAGTTATAAAAAATGATGCATAAACAACGCTTAACCGACGGTTTTTACCTGCGTCAAAAATCCAATGGGTGTGACTCTTTTCTTGCAGTTCATCTGTCGGTTAAAAAAAACGACGCATAAAAGACGTGTAACGGACAGTTTTGCTTGCTTCAAAAAACCGATGTGTGTGACACTTTTCTGACGTATTTGTCGTCGTTATTACCGACAGAAGAATCGTCGGTTATACGAACTAACGATTACCGATGACTCAATTTTTTTCAAAAAAAAAAAAAACTATGACATTAAATTGTTCGATAACCCCCAGTAAATTTATATCGTCGGAATATCAATCAGTTTTGGAATTACCTACAAGCTTAAAACCATCAGTAATATTAAAAACGACGGTTTAGTCTATCATAATCGACAAATTATGACCGTCAAAAAAAGCCTAAATTCATGTAGTGTAACTTTTATAGAGCTACTTTATAAAAGTTATTCCCAATATTATGAAGATTCTTTATTAGCCCGAACGAAATCTTTTCTTTTCGAAAAAAAAATCGACACCTTATTTAGATACTTTCTTCCACCGAAAGAAATCAAATTAGCCATATTGTAACAAGTTTTGGAGTCTAAGTCAGCTGCTACATATAGGGCTCATTTGTTATGTTTTGAGGAACTTTATTCCACTCTTCTGTGTGATCCTCCATCTCCTTCCTCGAGTCTGTATAAAGCTTTTGTGTACATATAACCAGTACCAGTATCATGGATTATAGATTTTTACCACTATAAAAAAATGTAAATATTATGGCATAAATCATAAATTGGAAGAGAGGCTTGCTTATTGGTGCAATTGCTACTAATTCTCATGTTTGGACTCTTAACTAAGAGATATGCATGGACACTGAGATTCAAAATAAATTGTTGACCATAATGAATGGAACCATTCTAAAAGCCAATCATTATGTTAAAAAAAAATTATTATGTCCGTCGTCTGGACGTCGAGCTGCGTCTGACCTCTGTTGTATCACAGCCGTCGCCCGGACTCCGAGCTCGGTATCACTGCTGTTGCCTGAACGCAGCTCGGTGTCCGGACGACAGACGTAATGATCTCTCTCATATGTACCTCGTATAATCGGACATGTACACATATCAAGTAATGATCAAATACATACCAACCAATATCCAAAACGCCATAACTTTTTCTTATAGCCTTTATTATACTTGACTACATTACATAAGTCCTTAAACTTATTTTCATTCAAAATATTTAAGATGTAAGTTTTGTAATTTGCTTTAATATGTATGGATGGTGATGATATTTGGAGTGGTGCTTTAATTATTTGACTAATAAGGATTTTTTTTGGTGTTTCTTGTAATTGTCTAAATGCTAATCACCATCTTCTATTGGCCTTAATGCATCTATATAAATAGGGCTTAAGGCTATAAGTAGATATTTTTAGTTTTTTTTATTATTTTATTTATTAAGGAGGAAATTTAATTTTGATAGCATAGTATTAATAAGATTTAGTCATAGATTTAACAAAAATTCAACCAAACATGATCCGTTAAATCGAATTTTCTTGCTTTTCGTTTTCTTTTTTTTTCGCGTTTCATATCTTTTATGGCATAAATCTGGATTTACTAAATTTGATTGCGATGCAAATTTAGAGTCAGTTTAGGGCGGCGGTGCAACACTGCATCATAGTATTGTCTGTTTGGGTAAAGTTTGTTTTGAATCTACCGCTGAAATCTAAGTGTCATGGCTAGGTGAGGCGGCAACTATCTAGCTACGATCTGACTTCTTCAAAAAAAAAATTGTAATATGCACCACAACTTTTTGAACATCAGATTATTTTTTAACAGTTTCACAATCGTTTTTTAATAAGCAGTAGCTGCCCCAAACAGACCCTTATTTCATAGAGTTTTATCTTCATGGAATGGATTCGATAAATCCATATTTATCAGATTTACAAGATTTGATAAATTTCATTTAAAATAAATCTAAGTTGCACTCAAACACCGCCTTAGTAATTTTTTTTGGGTGGGATTAATAAAAACCTAATATTTTTTTTTCAAATAATCATATAACTAAAATACTTGGTCAATTCATATGAATATAAAGTTATTTCTTAGAACGATTCCCTTTGTATATCTCTGACAAACATTTACATAAATTTTGTCCTCATATAGCCAATAAATTTAAATAATTAAGGTCATATCTATAAAGTCCAAGTCAAACAAACAGCCGTAATTACATAAAATCCACCTGAAAAGTTGCTATTTACAATTTTCAACAAAATTGTTATTTACAAATTTAATCTCTTTCATTTATTCCATATGGACTGCGTATACAGAAATGCTTGTGACGTCGATCTCCACTATTGATCAGAGGAAAGTTGTATTTCGGTGGACACAATTTTAAAAAAAAATTGATGGAAGCTCTGATTAACGGTGGAGCACGTACATTTCTGTATACGTCGTTCGTGTGGAATAACTTTTCCATTTTTTAACTCTCTGTCAAATATTAAAATTAATAATAAAATCCCAACTCAAATTTTTTATTTATATTAAATTCTCAATTATTTGTATTTATCAAATTTGTTCAAAAAATGATTAATTTATAATTAACCCATATATTTATTTTCATGGATCTATGTAGTCATCTCTCTCGGTCATCTGATGGATATACTTTTATTCTTTTATCTTGTATTTATCCACCACGTGAAAACCAAATATGATAAAAATAAAAATTTTCCTGTGTGATTTAGGACCGAGCATCGTCATCCAATAAAATATTTATTGAAAGGTACGCGCGCCGAACAAAAGAGATCAGAAGAGATCTGTTATGATCTCAAATGATGAAAATTTATCATTCTTGTGATATAATTTTTTGGAGATATTCGAGAGATACTGTTTCATCGAATAAAATTTTTTTCAGACGTTAGTGTTCACTGCTAAGATTGTCAAAATGGTTTTTTGTTCGCGAACAGCTCATGTTTGTCTCGTTAAGAAACTCATGTTTGATTCGTTCGCTAAGTTATGGAACCGAACATGAACACCTTTTTTTTGTGCTTGATATATAAACGAGCCGAATATAAACATAAATTTGTTCGTTCATGCTTGACTCGTTTTGGCTTGAAATAATACTCATTATATATATATATTGAACAAATTTGTTACAGTACAATGCTACAAAGATTTTTAATCAATTATAATCATTAATTTAAAAATAGAATAAAAATATATTAAATTATATTTAATTGATGTCTTAATATAAAAAATAAAATCTAAATCTTGCCCCAACTCTTAACATTATAGGTTTGTGTGATTGCTATTGTCAAAACTATTCTTTGTTAGCAAACAGCTCGTGTTTGTCTAGCTAAGCAAAAGAGCCGAACACGAACACATTTTTTGTGTTCAAAATATAAACGAGCCGAACACGAACAGTGATATCTTTTAACGAGTCGAGCACGAGTTGACTCTAAGCTCGCTCGTATTCAGCTCTTTTACACCCCCATTCATTGCAAACGAATGGAACTTCGCCGTCTTCTCAAAAGAAGCCTCAACCAAAACAAATTATAACATTGTAGTAAATGTTGAAGGGGCGGCATTATTTGTTGTCAAATTATATCAATACAATTCAGTTGGCAGTAAAATAATAAAATAAAAGATAAATTTGATATGATGGTAGTAAAATCTCAGCCGTTGAGCTGAATCAGATGGCTGTGATGGTTTACCCTAATCAAGCAAGCAGAGTAGAATAGTCAAGCTCAATTCGCTGGACTTCACAGCTACCAAATCGTGTAGTTTCAAGTCTTTGCAGAAAAGTTTGACTCAATGTTATGCTGCTCTTATGAATGATAGGCAGCCTATTCAACTGAACAGAATATAATCACCAAACAAATGGGTATTTGGTGGCACATTTTTAATAGGATTTAGTCATAAATTTAACTTAAATCTAGTCGAACATAAAAGAAAGAGAGGACGAAATTCAGCTATCCGTCAGATCCAATTCTCGCCGATTCTTCTCTTTCCCACCTTTTCGTCTGTTGTGTAACGCAAATCCGGATTCATAAAATCGAACTGTGAGGCGGAATAAACGGATTTACTATGTCGTTGCTCGCTTGCTCCATATCTGTTGCGAGCTCATGATTTTGCGGATATGATAAGTCTTATTTAACGTAAGTCCGCATCGCAACCAAACACCACCAAAGAGTGTCAGGCTGATATTGTGAAATTAAACACTTATTATAAGACAACTTAAGATTTTTTTTTTCATTATAGCATTTATTTTATTAGCTAATTAACCAAAAATTTTTCTCTCTGAGAGTGAAATTAAGAAAATGGTTGTGTATATGCGCTGAAATTGGTCCACCACCATACCCGCAATGTGATCCACTTTGTTAGGCACCTAAACACCATGGCAAGCGCTTCCATCCTCATGTTAGCAAACAATATTGGTGCCTAGGCACCATAAACCGAAGACTAGACGCTAGCAGAATGAATGTGGATATTTCTTTTATCATATAAACAAGATGATTGAAGTTTGTGGATGGTATTGAAAAGTAGGAGAGAAAAAACAAAGTCTCGATATGTTAGGGACACCATAGACTGCAATGCCAAACAACAATTTGATGCTTTGAATAGGGAGAGAAGCTAGCCATTCTCTTTACCACCCTTTTTCTTACAACTCTTGCCTAATAGCTCCAACTCGAGCTTCATCATGCCAAAGCGAGCAAAATTAGTTGTAGTTTCCAACCAGGCTAGAAAGAACGACCCAAAGAAGTTGTGCTCCCATAATACATAGAAATGCTTTAGAAAAATATACTCTAACCAAATGGCACCTTCTGAATGAGGATTTCATAAGCTTGGCATTGAAATCCAAGCAATGTCGATCTCAAGGGGTTAGGGGATCTTTGGAAGGAAACTAGAATCATTGTTCGTCACAATTGTGAAGGAATTTTACACTAATGTCATAGAGCACACAACGAACCTGCGTTATGTTCAGGATAAACATGTATGCCATGATAGCATCAACATTAACATTTTTTATGAATTATGGGACCTTTTGGAATGGAATTTACTCACCCTTTATGAATAATAAGATGGAAAACTATGAAATTCTCTATGAGCTTATCATGCCAGATATTAGGTGGAAGAGGCATGAGGGGCATATTATCAACTTCATAATCTCAAGAATCACTATTATTTTGTGAGAATAATATTTGTTCATCTTCTCAAGACTACTTCCCAATGACCATCTTAATGATGTCACCAAAGAGCGAGCCACCGCCAAATTTGCAATCTATAGAAATATAATAATAAAGTCAGGAAGATCATCCACATCAACATGTTTGACACCACTAGGGTTAAGTGGGGCTTGTTGTACATCCACATCAACACATTGTACAACACTAGGGTTAAGTGAGACATGTTGTACATCCACTTCAATACATTGGAGATTCACTAAGCTCAATGGAAAGAGGTAGATAAAGTATCCCCTAGAGCTTAGAAATATGACTCAATAAGAGGAATAAAAACCCCATCAAATTGGACTCGATCCTCATCCGGGGTGGCAACTAAGAAAAAATATTGAGTAGACTTGAAGTCACTTTACATCATAGTTTGTTAAATATAATAGTTCTAATTTTATAAGAATATACTATAGCATCAAAACAAAATGCTCTCACACTTAATAACCAATAGGTAATTATAAAAATATCACAAAGAAAGAAGTTCAAAAATAGATGCCTCGACACACACATTAAGTGCTCGTTGCTTAGCCGCATGTCCTTTCTAGAACCTTTGTGCTAATATTTAAAAATTATAGCCAATCATAAGAACCCAAGTGCCAATCTCACCTCCCAAGCCCAAGTCCCAACATGGCTTGCTTTAGAAAACAAAAAGTGGGAGCATAGGGCCTAAGTGCCAGACCTTACCAACAAAGCACAAGGGAAATGGATTAGTTTATTTTGGATAAATTTTACCTAATTCATTATCTTCCACTATAGAAAATATGTTAATTGATGGTAGAATTTGCATCAGATTATACTTCGATGCAAGCTTTTTGTGAAATTTCATCTACTTTTTATCAAGTGCTACCAATCGTGAAAAAATTGGATGAATGAATTTGTTTTAGGTTTAGCGTTGATTTTGTGTCAGTTGTTCCGTCACTATTAAGTTTCATAATAGCAACAGAATTATTCGATGCAAAATCAGACGCAAATGTCCTAATATTGCATGCCCAAGTGATAGAGCCTCTTCGCTCCCCCACTCTCTTATTGACTCCTAACTCCGACGATTCTGGGGGCTCCCGCGCCTCTTCTTCTCTACTTTGCTCTTTAACGACTTCGACGCAACTTTCATCAGCCAAATTGAGACTACAATAAGGTAACCTTCAATTTGAGCTTAAAGGAAATATTTTTTTCTCTCTCTTGAGTCTCCCCTCATGAGATTTGTGATTTTTAAGTTTTCATTTTATGTAAACTGATATTTTGGGGTTAGACCTGTAATTCATAGAATAAATGTGGTTATTATGTGAAAGTAAAAGTTTTTTTTGTAAATATTTGAAACTGGAAATTTAAATGTTAGGTATGTAATGCATATTATTTGTGTGGTTTTAATGTTAAAAATGAAGTTTAGGTGCTGCATTGGTAAGTCTATAACAGAGAAGCATAGAACTAAATTAAGCTTTGCAAATAAGAATGCTTAGGCGGATGAGTACATTTAGGCTTGAAGTCAAAATGTGAAACAAATATATCCGTGAAAGGGTTGGTGTTACACCAGTGGTAGAAAGATTAGATAGAGTTAGCTTAGATAATGTCGTGTTACCATAAACGTCGACAATCTGATAACCTTATTCAGAGAATAGATGTTTTGGATTTGACTTATGTTAAGAAAGATTGTTGTAGATCACCTGAAAATACTTGGGCATGCTGTATAAAAATTGATCTCAATCTCTTAATTAAATAAAAATGTGACACTCACTAGGACGTAATGGAGAAAGATGATTCATGTAATCAGCCACACTTAGTAGGAAAAAGGCTTTGTTATGTTGTCAGTTTAAACGTCGACCATTTAATAACCTTGTTAGAAGAGTAGAAGTTCTAGATATGACTTTTGTTAAGAAATGTAGAGGTAGACCTAAAAAGATCTAGGCACAATGTATAAAAAATGATAATAATATATTAGAATTAAATAAAAAAATATGACACTAAATAGGATGCATTGAAGAAAAAAGATTCATGTGACCGACCCCACAAATTTTTTATGTATGTAATACATGAGATTTGTATGGTTTGTACAACTAATATCTAGTTGTACTGATCTATATAGCTGCATCTATGCTTGTTTTGGTTGGTGTTTAGGAATTCTTACAAGTGATATCACAGCTGCTCATTTGCCTTTCAGAAGGAAAGTTCTAAAGCCTGTTCATGACACATAAGAATCAAGCCATAAGAAGCCTAACATAGTGAAGTTGGACCTATACTGTAACGGATTTAAACCTGATTATTAGTATTGAACTTCACATAATGAGTTTGAACCAGAGCTTAGCACGGTCATGTTGGTGCCTTATTAATGCCCCTCCAACGAAACACAATTCTGACATATATGAGGAAAAGATTGTTGATGCTAGCAGGGCTCATTATTTTAGTGTACTTGATGAAGATCAAGAACCAAACAATGATATGCGAAAATTCTATGATTTATTAAATGATGTACATCAATCTTTTTATGAAGGATGCAATACACATATCGAGTTATCGAACACACTGATAATGCTGATTATCAAATCCGATTTTAGCATGTCCAAAGAATGCTTCAATCATTTAGCAACATTATTAAAGGAGATGAACACTGTAGAGAATTTTGTTCCAGAAGATTTGTACAGAACCAAAAAGTTAGTTTTGAAGTTAGGGTTGCTATCTAAAATGATAGATTGTTGTGTTAATGGATGCATGTTATATTACAAAGGAGAAGTAATGGAGACAAAATGCAAATTTTACAGTATTGACTGGTTTAAACCAAAGGGAAAAAGAGTAAAAATTTGAAAAAATATTTCTTATAAACATCTCTTTTACTTTTCTCTTATTCAATGACTTTAATAATTGTTTGTTTTTATGCGCACACCTCCTTACATGACATTGTACAGTTCAGATCTGATGGAGCTAATAACTATGACTCATCCTTTAGCTGGTGAAGCCTGAAAACACTTCAATCGTAGTTATACTTATTTTGCAGCTGAAAAACATAGCGTTAAACTTATAATATTTCTACATGGGTTCACACCTGACACCTACATCGTAGCTCACTATTCATGTTGGCTAGTGATTATCATGTCATATAATTTGCCTCCTGATTTGTGTATGTCAATTTTATTTTTTGACCGATGGACGACTTTTTAAAACCACACATATTCAAAGATTTAATTGTTTAAAAATGAAATGCAACATCAAAAGTACTATACCACCTCAAAAGATAGAAATAAAACTTTACAATGGGTTTGATTACTTAAACTAAGAAATAATGGATATTTTCAAAATTCTACCATTAAAACAGATAAACTTTTCTCTTTTTTAATTTGAAGGCTAGATAAGATTTAGATTAAATAAGAGGTCTTAAATTTCCTATAAGGGGAACCCCTTACAGTTAATTACATCTTAAGCAACTAAAGTTATTTAAGAAAACTCTCGATTAATGTTGTGGTATTGTCTTCAAGAAATTTATAAGTTTAGGCTTCCACAATTGTTCATCAGAATTCCAAATGGGAAAGGCTAAAATGAAACAATTATCAACGAGACCCAAAGAAAGAAAAGCTAGGAGATACTGAAGATACTGATAGATTCAGTGACATGTCTACTATTATATTGTTTGACTTTAATGATTTTGAAAGATATATATTTGATATTTCATCTTCAAATTTTATTATATTTTAGGACTTAAATCACATGATAAACAATTGTGAGAAAGCCTAAGAGGGTGAGGATTTATGTTGTAACTAGATGAGCAACCTCATAATCTTAAAACTATTGTGAAATTCACTAAAAGAACTAAAATTTTAAAACCCTAATCTAAAGAAACAGAAAACATAAATAAATAGATTACAAAGGACTTACAATCCTACCTAGAAAAGACTGTCATCTAAACCACCTAATCACATTTAAAACCATGCACAACTGGTTTTGATGAATGAATGATAAAATATGTTGTTATTAGCTAGGAGTAGTAGGTCTTATGACTTGATTATAAATCAAGCTTCATAGTACTTCTGGTAAGTAAAATATCTTAAGACTAATGCGATTATATTTTTATAATGGTAAAGTTAACATTTTTAATATCACCATACACAAATATTTTATTAATTTTGGTTAAATCTTAGTGTCAGTGAATCAGAGCAGACTAAGTAATAGGTTATGCATGCATTCGATGATGAATGTTTATATGATCAATTTATAAGGCCAAATGTGTGTAGAGGAAAAAACTCAGTTCCATGAGTCGATGGTTCTCACGAGACATACCATCCTCTATTATGTAGTGTGTGAGTGCCCAAAGTTCAAAGAATAAAAATATGATGGTTATGCATATGTTTATAATAATGTTTTTGTGATTATCCCTAAATTGAAAGGGGTTTCTATTCAATTTTATTTAATGTCAATCAAGGTTATTTAATATTCATGATGTTTATACAGTTGTGAAAGCAGTAGTTTATGCAATTTTTATAATTGGTTATGAGTTTCATTTGATTTTGAAAAATAAAGTGTAAATTTATTTACATATTTTGGGTAAAATAATTAGTCTTTAATGAGACTACCAATAAACACATCAACCTAAAATGGAGGTAGATCTATCAAGCAAAAGCATGAAACACAAACAACAGGATGTGTGTCAATCCTAAACCTACATTAGACTCGCCAATCAACATCTCCCAAATTACCATTAATGTTTAGTTGAAGTTCATCATTTACTTCATTTAACATCCTCTTGTGGATAGTTTGGATGTTGATATTTGATCGATCACAACACCTCCTAACTCTAGAAAAGGAAAATGATGAATTGAAAGAAAAACCTATGTGAACTATGACAATCTGGTATCAACTATAGGAGCCCTGTAAAACAGAGTTATCACATTCTAAGCTTACTATGATAGCTTATAAATAAGAAAAGTAAATTTATAACAACCTATAAAAAGGCAGTCAACTCATCATAGTCGATGTCTAACAGGCAAGGAAAACAATTAGTGCTTTATGACACCTAAAGGTGTGTGAAGGTGAAGTGAGAGATTAACCAAATTATTTAGGACTACCCCATTCATGATGCTCATGAATTTTTGTCATCCCGGGGCGTCAAGGTCCTGATCTACTTAGCCCGGAGAGGTAGTTAAAGCTGCTTTGACCAGATGAATCTTGTCAGCAACCATGAGTTGAATCGTTCAAAAGATCTTCGTAGACCCGGGTAAAGTGGGTTGAAGTTATGTTCAATGATGTTTGTTCCTTTGGAGTTTACTTTAAGTTTTAGTGCTTTTTAGATTTTAAATGGTTACAACTTTTAATTGCTTAAGAATTCTTATTTGATTTTATTTTAATTGTTGTATTTTTTATTTTGAATTTGGGACGACCTTTATCAAGATGCACATGACTTTCCATCATCTCAGAGTCATCAGTGTTGGCAGTTTGCTTGGTTATGAGTAAATAGTGGACTCTTTGTTAGTAAAAATGGGTTACCTCATCCAATGATTTTTCACAAACTAGGGTTTGTTTAGTTAGGTTCAAGTTTAAGTTTTAGTGGATTTCATTTTATGATTCACTTAAAGTTTTATATTACATATTTTGGTTGACTTTTGCTTATCCTTAACTTTACATTTAATCTTTAAGGATTCTTTATATTGGTTTGATTAGTAATTCAATTTGATTTTTATATCTCTTAATTTATCTTTTTTCGATTGATTTATTAATGAAATTTCAATTTGATTTAAAGTCTTCTTAATGGAATTATTAAGATTTTCATGAGGGTTACTTTCATAAATTCGTTGTTCTTGACTTAAACTATTTGGCCTCAAGGTGGAGATTATTTAAATTATGTTGATATTTATTGTTGAATACTTTGAAGTGGTTGGTCCCGAGTTTTAATAATTTCTTTCATTAAGTATGATAATGTGAAATGTAGGTTCATAGTTTGAGAGTCATAAATGTGCCTTTAATCTTTCCCAAAAACGTGAATTTTAGAATTTGATTGTTATTAACTTTCTACTAATAATTATGAGTTAAGTTATTATGTTCCAGTTTTGAGTTCATAAGTTATCAATCTTAATGGTTGAAAAGCCGTCGTGGTCACATTTGAAATTTGAAGGAATCACCAATAGACTTCAAATCACTTTAGATTAATTTGATTTAGTTATACTTTGGTTTTTTAATTAAGAATTATTTGAGTTCTAGTAATTTTGACTTTCAAATATTTAGGTTTAAAAATTATTAAGTTTTAATAGGCTTTCAACAAATTTTAGGGTCTCAAAATGTTTAAGGAATGGGATTAGTCAATCTTATTGAAGTTTAATTATTTTGACTTATTAATTTCATCAATTTTGTTTTAAGTATTTCAAATGATAGTTATGTTATTCACTCTTTCAATTTGAGTTAATCTGAATTATTAATTTTTTTTAAGTTGATTTCTTATGAGCTTGAGTAATTATGAATTTACTTGTTATAGTTAAACCTTTCTGACTTTGGTTTTAATTTAACATATTATTTCAAAGTTCATTTAATTATCATTCATTAAGTCTCCTCTCATATTTATTTAGATCTGGAGAATGTTGATTAGGGCACACTTTTACATTTCCACAAACATACCCCTTTTACACTTATGTGACATTTAATTTTATTTTAAGATTAATGAGTGACTGACTTTTTTTTTGTAATCGACAAATAAAAGAATTTGATGACTCTACTAGAAGATTTAATTTCCAGCAACTGTGTCCAAAGACTTGATCGCGACTTTATAGATGTGTCTGATTTGGTTAAGATGTATAATTATAGTATTCAATAATGTTAACGTTGAATTTGTCAATGCAAGTAAACGTATCGCTCAAGTAATATAGGGCTCTAATGGAGTCCTAGATATCGATCCCACATGGAGTTGTTTAGAATTACGGACTAAGACTTTAGAAAAGCAAGACTTTAATCACAACAACAGCGTTCCATATGCTTATCTGTCACTAATAGACAATTGAAATAAATAGATAATTTTAATAACTACTAAGTAACTAATGATAGAAAGTATGGTGTAATTTTGATATTCAATATATAAGAAAGCATACTTCTCCTTGTCAAGAAATTATAGTGAATGGATAAAATGAATTAGTTCAATTTATATTGTGTCAAATAGGAGCATACATATTCTTTACCCTTTAGTCCAGACATAAAGAACATTGACTAATCCTATGCTTGGTTACTGATTCTGCGGCTAGACTGGAGGATACCGGCTCTAACTTTGGAGCTCCCACGTTCCCCTCACCTGAGGCTAACATCTACACATCAGCACCCAAACGATAGGACCGAATTGAGAATTTTAGTCTGTCACTCTAAAATCTCCAATTCTTCGCCCGATAATAATATTTCCCTATTTATTTGCACCCAACTTCCAAGGGCTTTGACCTCTCTGAATCTTGGATGTAACATTTCACTTTAATTGTAAAACTCAACATATTTTAACAAATCAATTGGCCAGATTGAAAGTAAATTAAGATCTAAGTGAAAAGATCATCACAATTTCTTAAACATTTTCATGGCTTCACCAATTCAAATCACCATTTCACAAATCTCGAGACAAGGGGAAAGACAGAGAAAACTACTCAGAACTCATGGGGAAAACACAACAAAACTCGGAATTCATATATAAAATCAAAGTCATATAAATTACAACAAGTAAATAACGTATCTCTAATTTCTCCCAAAGAACACTCCTTGAAGTTCTTTTGAATCTCTTCCTTTCTTTACAGCACACAAAATTCGTCTTCGAAGTAGCAAAGAGGAAGAAATCTCTCACTTTCCCTCCACTCTTACAATCTCTCAAAGAATTCCTCACAATTGTTACACTCTAATGGTAACCTCCAAGGCCTCTAGCACACTTTAGACTCCTTAGACTTCCTAGACTTCCTAGCCCTCTTCCATTTTCGGCCAAAATGTTCTTTTAAAGTTGTAGATGAGCTTTCCCAAGAGTTGCCTAAGCATCCCTTCAAAATTTGGCCTCATCCCAAACTTGAGTAGGCATAACCGTCGATCTCACCGTCGGTGGCCTAGAGGGCGTCGTCGGCGGGCTTCTAGATAATTTTTGTCCTGTAGTGTCGGGAAAATCTCGCCGTCAGTGGCGTCGAGGGCGCCATCGGCTGCCTAGTTCAAATCTTCACATTTTGGTACTTTTTGCTCCAAATTCACACCTTTTTGCATCTTTTTGCTCTAATGACCCCAATTTATCATTCCTGTAATAAAACATGAAAAATACATTTCTTTAAAGTGCAATATCATCAAAAACAGTATAAAATAAGTATTAAAATCTCAACATATTTTCCTTTGGTCAAAATCCCCAAAACTTAATTATTACTTGTCCTCAAATAATTTTAGTACTATATAAAAGATATGATATAATGCAGCAAAGTTTTAATTCAGAAATACTATAAGTTTGATTTAAATAAATATCATAGTGAGATTTTTAGAAAAAATTCAAGTAATTGAATTAATTCTGTAGCTACCAGATTATTTAGTTTAAGAGTTATAGTCTTCTATTTATTTCAAGAATGACTATATGTTGCAATATTAAGTCACTTAGAATATTCAAGAGATAGGAACTTCATGAGAACTCTATTAGTAAAAGATCTAATTTCATGAATATAAGTTCAGAAGTGTATTTAAGTTTTCCCTTTAGGTAGGTCCAGTGAAGCCAATTTTTTATTAGGCATATCCTCAAGCTTCTCCTCACTTCCATGTTTTTTTCTTTCTTTTCTCTTTTTCTTCTTTTCATTTGGATTGCTTTCAATCCTATATATATATTTCTTTTCTTTCAGGGATTGTTTTCAATCATTTTTTTCCCTTTTTCAAGTGAGGATTACTATATCTGGATAGCCTTTAATGATTTTGAACTTCACTTTTCTTTCCCTAAATTTGAAACTCAAAGCATTTCTTTACCTTATAAATATTTCATAGTTTTCACATTATTGAGCCCCTATCTTTTCTTCTCAAATGAATTTCCAGATTTTTAATACTTCAAAGTATAGTTTCCTTTACTTTAAATAGTTAGCTATAATCTTATTCTTTTATACTAAATATCTTAAGTTACAAAAATTAATTTTCATTACAAAAATATTTCTTTAAATCTACTATAATATTTAAATAGTAACAAAAATATACTTACCTGAATTAAATTCACTACATGAAATCATATAAATATTTTTTTTTGAAAATATTGAAATAGAGGACATCTAATAGTTAATATTTTTCTTCCCTCCCCCAAACTTAAAATTTTTAAATATGAAATAATACAGGTGGAAAGAAAAACTATAAATATAAATCATACCTCGGTATTGTAGGCATTTTTATCATTCTGAAATTTCTGCAGGCCTTCTCAAATTTTTACTTCACCTGGTCTGTAATATTATGAGCTTTCTACACATATAAATCATTAGAGGAATTTTTGGGTAATACAATTTTGAAATAAGTATAAAACTAAAATTTAAATAAGCACAACATTTCCTAACACAACCATAATACTAAACAATTAAAACTAAAATGTGAAATAAAAATCACATTACATTACAATCCACAAAACTACTCAACATCTATTAAACTACACATGCACATTTAACTATAACACTAACTTTATAAAAAAAATTAAAATTATCCAAGTACACAGAATAATAAAAATGAAAGTCCAAATACACAAACATCCATTTCTATTACCAAAAGATTACATAAAATAAAAAATACAAACATTAGTACATCAATTTCATTCTATATCAAAATTCCAAGCTATATCTTCATCTCCTTGATCAGCAGATGGATTGGGTTGATACTGAGTATATCGGGGACACTCAGGAAACGTAACATCAGGCTCACCTCTGTAGTGTCGGGCCTGAGCTTCATAATAAGCTACCTCAAAATTTGAATGTCTCTACAGGTACTCACTATCATAATCATGTCGGCGTTCTAAACCTCCAATCCTTTCACTTATCAATTCTATGCTCTTCCGCTGCAATGTCAACTCACTCATCAAATCAGAGAGGGTAAGGGAACTAGAAGGTGGAAGGTCATAACTTGTAGAGGGGACATCTCTACTAGTAGAAGGTTCTTGACATCTACTCCCAGTTCTCCATTTCTCATGGAATTCATAAGTCTTTAGATTATTAGTCTTACTAATGGGTTTCATGGGATAAACCCATTCTTCATCTCCAAATTCTACTCCATAAAGTTTGTAAATTGCATAAATAAGTCCAGCATGTCCAGACCTCCACTAGTCTCACTCCTCGCTGTAGTTAATATATTCTTAAGAATTATTCTCCCCACATTTATAGTTCTACTATTATGAATACAGAAAGTCAGAATAGCTCTATCTCTAGTTACCTCACTATGGTGATAGGTCAGTAATAGAGTAGACGAAATGAAATAGTGTCACGCCTTAGAGGTGGCATTCAGCATGGAAGCAGAAAAATTTACCCTTTCTCGTTGTTTTATCTTTCAATTTCCTTTCCCATCAGTGAGAAAGTTGATCACATGATTGAGGGGGCCTTCCATCGTACTAAAGGATTCATAGTGGCAGCTATAAAAGTCTGGAACTTCATTAAAAGTGTTTATGCGGGCGGCAGTAAACTCAACAAGGAATCTACGCACTTGAAAGATTCCATCATCAGAATAAATCACATTGGCGTAGAACTCTTTCACAACATTTGCATCAATTTTATTGGTGATGTAACAAAAGTTTTCCCACCTCCGCTCGGCAATAACTCGTTTGATTTCTCCTCCCGTACTTTCAAAAACTCGATCTTGTATGCACTTTTTTCCTTTAAATATGGAAGTAAATTTTGTTTGAGCCATCGCATTGACGAAGTGAGACTCGTCAAACTCAACTCTTCTCTTTTGTCGTGGAGTCATTTCAATCTAATCAAATTTATAGAAAAATTCCAAAAATTACTTCAAATACGTAAATCATGGCTTTCAATAGTAATTCTAAGAGTTCAACAATAAAATCCATGAATTTCTTCCCAAATTTTCTTCACATTCCCAAATTTTTCAGATCTCCTCAATGTGGAAGAAATTCATGGTAGAAATCAAATATTTTTAGCTTGGAGTGAAGCTCTTACCTAGAAATGATCAAATCTGGTGTCAAAAGGCCTTAAAATTCCCTCCCAATCCAAGATCTTTCAAGCCCTAAGTCAAAAATGGCGTTTTTAGGAGGAAGGGGATGATGAATAGTGGTGGTTGACTGGTTAAAATCGCGGTTAAAGGTTTTCTTTTCGTGAGTTCACCGTCGGCTGGGTCAATGGCGCCGTCGCGCTTAATTGGAATTTAAATTCTAAGTCCCGGGAAAATGTCGTCGTTGGCGGCATCTAGGGCGTCATCGGCGGTCTCTATTGATTTTGCCTAAATTCTGGATTTTTGTGATTTCCATCAATTCCAAGCCTAAACGACATCCATTTAATCATTATAGACATAATTTTAAGTAACTAAATGAGGTACTTAGCACATATAAACTTTCATAACACAAAACATCACATTTATATATAAATTCCAAGGGGGTACAATATACGTTACGTAACACACCTAAGTTTGGTATTTTCTCAACCTCAATACATTAATTCAGCGTCACAATCCAAGCCACAACACTCAAAATGCTGAAAACAAAACATCCTATGCTTAGTCTCAATTATACATATATTTATAAGCATAATTCTAAAGCAAAGCAAATACAGAGCTCAAATTACAATACATAGATAGACATATAGGTAGTAATATAAATCTACTAATTCTCAAACTCGGTACTCGATTCTCCTCTGAGATCTCCCATTGAAGGCACATAAACGAAGAGATTGTAGAAGGGTCGAAATGGAAATTCTTCAGTAGAATCCTCCTCTATCAGTTTCATCCTCCTCATCAGTCGTATCAAACTGTCTTTTACATGTCTAGAATGTTGGAAATGTTTCTTCATCCTCCAGTCCAGATGATCGAAGAAATCGTAGACATTATTAATTGCATTCATGACATTTTGTACCTCCTTTTCCAACTTCTTGATTCGGCGTAGGATCACCAAAGACTTATCAAGGACTAAGGGTTGAACTGGCAGTGAATTCTGAGATGATTGATCAACTATCATGGTCATGTCATTTTCATCTTCAAATGATGGGAATCTTTCAGTTGGATCTAAAGGCTTCCAAGGCAGCAGTACTTTTTCTCAATTCTCATAGGACACTTAAAACTGACTGCAAAGTGAGAAATTTGTGGAGAGGTGTCCAAGCCCATAAGTTGATCTGTGAACGATCATGCCCAAAACTGACTTTACAATTATAGATCCAATGTCGATTGGCAGTCCCCTTTGGATGCAGTAATTCAAAATGGAACTTTCTTTAGAAACTTTACCGATCTTCATTGTCGATAACAGTTTCGTAGAAATGAAAAAGTGCCCATGATTAGAAACGAGATTCAGGAGTGTTGCAGAAAAACTAACATACTCATTTTCTCTTGTTTCCCAATCATCAGTTTCGTCCGTTAAATACTGGTAAATCTCATTCATCTGGTTTCTCGTGGGGACAAAATTGGAATAGTGGCAGACAGGAACATTTTCTATCATATATAATTTGTTGATCCGTGCAGGAGTGAAAGTGATCCATCTTCCTCGTACATAAACAACTCTTTGGTTGATTCCATGCAAATTTGCAAAAAATTCTTTTACCACAGACACCACCACGGCAGCAATAGTGTAGCACAACACTTCCTATCTTTGTCGCACTATCGTTTCTTCAATATCTGTCATGGGATTATTCAATCCGAAATTCACGAATCCTCGTTCCTTGATTAATCTTTTCTTCGTCAGCAACTTGTTGAAGATTCGTTGCGCTTCCGCACTAATAAACTTTCGCCGATTGAAAACTCACATTCTTGGATTATCAGGGGAATTGGATGTCGTAGGAATGAAATTGGTAGAGTTTCACTTCATTTTTGGAGGGAAAATATGATTAGAATTTAGATTTTTTAGTTTAAAAAGACTATTCTCGCCCAAAAACCGTCAAAAACCGCCACTCGAACACAAGAAACCGTCATCTTACTAGTCTCGCCGACGGTGGCCTCGAGGGCGCTGTCGGCGCTCTTCTATATTAATTTTGTCTGGACTCTCAGGAAAAACCCGCCGTCGGCAGCGTCTAGGGCACCGTCGACGGCGTTTAGGGCGTCGTCAGCACCCAAGGCAAAATTTTCACAGTTTTGCTCTGGTCTGAATGCGTTCTCATTTTTCTTAATGGATCAAATTTTTAAGATGTTTCAAGGGTAAATAAGAATAGTAGAGCTTAATACTACCATAAACCAGTGATAATTTAAAATAAAAACAACTATGATTGCAAATAAAGTAAAGATAAATATGGGTTGCCTCCCATAAAGTGTTTGGTTTAACGTCGTCAGCCCGACCTATCAGGTGTTATTCAGGTTGACTGATTATTAAAACCTCTTTAAAATTTGGTCTTTTACCCTCATAATATGGTTTTAATCTATGTCCATTGACTTTAAATCTATTTCCAGTTTTCTGATCTTCAATTTCAACAGCTCTGTAAGTATAAACTTGAGTCACAGTAAATGACCCTAACCAACGAGACTTCAATTTCCTAGGGAAATAATTTCAACCTAGTGTTGTAAAGTAAAACTTCTTGTCCTGGTTCCAAGTGTTTTTGGTTAATCTTCCGATCATGCCATAACTTTAATTTTTATTTATATATTCTATCGTTATCATAAGACTCATTTCTTAATTCTTCCAATTCATTTAATTGTAATAATCTCTTCTTACCAACATCTTTCAAATTATAATTGAATTCTTTAATCGTCCAATATGGCTTATGCTCCAATTCTACTGGTAAGTGACAAGTCTTTCCAAAAATCAGTCTGTAAGGAGTATTCCAATAGGAGTTTTATAAGCAGTTCTGTAAGCCCATAATGCAGTATCCAATCTAGTGGACCAATCTATTATACTAGGGTTTACAGTCTTTTCAAGTATTTGTTTAATCTCTCTATTAGAAACTTCAGCTAACCTACTGGTTTGAGGATGATAGGTAGTAGAGATTCTATAAATAATATTAAATTTTTCTGTCAATCTCTGAATATATTTATTCCTAAAATGGGATCCTCCATCAGTAATAATCATTCTAGGCATTTCATATCTAGTGAACATATTTTTCATAAAAAATCTTGAAACACTTTTAGCGTCACAATGAGGTAAAGCTTGTGCTTCAATCCACTTAGAAACGTAGTCCACTGCAATTAATATATATAAGTTCCCAAATGAAGGAATAAACGGTCCCATAAAATATAATCTACAAATGTCAAAGATCTCAACTTCCAATATGAAATTTAGATGCATTTCATTTCTTCTAGATATATTGCCTACTCGTTGACATCGATCACAAGTTTTTATATATCTATAAACATCTCTAAATATGGTAGGCCAATAAAATCCAGCGTGTAAAATTTTATAAGTTGTTTTATCAATCCCAAAATATCCTCCAAATTCATAATCATGACATTTCTAAATGATCATCTCAGTTTCTTCATAAGGTACACATCTCCTCATAATAAGATCCTTACATTGTTTATATAAATAAGGCTCATCCCAAATATATGCTTTCGCATCATGAATGAATTTTCTTTATTTTTGCAATGTCAGCATGGGTGACAAAATATCACTTACAATATAATTAACAATATCAACATACCATGGTATTTTCCACTCATTAATATTATAAAGTTGTTCATCAGGGAAATTGTCTCTAATTTCATTGTCAATGTCAGATGATTTTTGATTTTATAATCTTTACAAATGATCAGCAATTTGATTCAGTTCCCTTTCTATCAATAACCACAAGATCAAATTCTTGCATCAATAGCATCCATCTAATCAACCTTGGTTTAACATCCTTCTTTTGCATTAGATATTTAAGAGCAGAGTGATCAGTATGCACAATACATTTAGCTCCAATTAAATAAGATCTAAATTTATCTAAAGCATATACAATTGTCAGTATCTCTTTTTCAGTAACAGTATAATTAATTTGTGCATCATTAAGAGTTTTACTAGCGTAGTATATCTCTTTAAAAATCTTTTCGTACCTTTGTCCAAGAACTGCTCCAATAGCATAATCACTAGCATCACACATCAGTTCAAATTGTTTCTCCCAGTTAGGTGAAACTATAATAGGGGCTGTGATTAATTTTTCTTTTAACAACTTAAAGGCATTTAAACAGTTTTCAATAAATTCAAATTTCTTTTCCTTTTCTAAAAGTTGGCATAGAGGTTTAGTAATTTTTGAAAAATCTTTAATAAAACGCCTGTAAAAACCAACATGTCCAAGAAAACTCCTAACTTCTCTTACATTAGTAGGAGATGTTAGTTTAGATATGACTTGAATTTTTGCAGGGTCTGCTTCCATACCACCTTCCAAAATTTTATGCCCTAACACAATTCCTCCTGCAACCATAAATTGACATTTCTCCCCATTTAGAACTAAATTAGTTCTTTCACATAACTCTAAAATTTTTTCAAGGTAATTTAAGCATGCATTAAATGATATTCCAAATACAGATAAATCATCCATAAATACTTCCATTCCATCATCAATTAACTTACTAAATATGGACATCATACATCTCTGGAATGTTGCAGGTGCATTACATAATCCGAAAGGCATTCTTCAAAAAGCAAAAGTTCCAAAAGGACTAGTAAATGTTGTCTTTTCTTGATCCTCATGAGCTATAGGAATTTGATGGTAACCGGTATATCTATCTAAAATGCAAAAATATTTGTGTCCAGCAAGTCTATCCATTATTTGATCTAAAAAGGGTAAAGGGAAGTGATCTTTCCTGGTGGCAGTGTTTAATTTTCTATAATCAATGCAAATACGCCACCTAGTAACTTGTCTGATAGGTAATAATTCATTATTTTCTTTTTTTTCAACAGTCACTCCTCCTTTCTTAGGAACACAATGAATAAGACTTACCCACGCACTATCTAAAATAGGATATATAATTCCAATGTCTAACCATTTCAAAATTTCCTTTTTAACTACTTCTTTCATTATCGGATTCAATCTCCTTTGTGGATCAGCTCTTGGTTTATATTGTTCATCTAATATAATTCTGTGTATACATATTGAAAGACTAATTCCCTTAATATCAGCTAAGGTCTAACCAAAAGCTTTCTTATATTTTTTTAATGTGTCTAACAGTCTTTGCTCTTGCAGTTCTTTTAATTCTGAAGATATAATAACAGGTAATGTAGATGAGTCTCCCAAAAACACATACTTTAAGTGGTTAGGTAATTTTGCAACTCAAGTTCAGGTGATTTTATAATTTATGGAAATAGATTCTTCTCAGCATTTTCTGTAATATCCAACATCTCAAATCTTTCCGGAACATAATCTAATTCTTCATTTTCTAATTTATTCAGAATAATTTCATCATTCTCTTCAATTGGTTCTTCAAAATGCTCTTCTTTTTCAAAATACTTTGTATCTTCAAAATGTTCTTTAAAATATTCGTTCAGTAAATGTTCAATAATTTCCATGCAAAAACACTCATTATCCCTTTCAACAGCAGGGTATTTCATAGATTTCACAATGTTAAAAGTTACTTCTTGATCATTTACTCTCATAGTTAATTATCCTTTTTGAACATCTATCATAGCTTTTCAAGTAGCTAAAAATTTTCTCCCTAAAATGATAGGTATTTCCTTATCTTCCTCCATATCTAAAACAATGAAATTCACAGGAAAGATAATTTTTTCCATTTTTACTAACACATCTTCTATAACTCCCTTAGGATATGTAACTGAACAATTCGCAAACTGTAGAGTTACAAAAGTAGGTGAGACTTCTCCTAATCCTAATCTTTTGAAAATTGATAAAAGCATAAGATTAATGATGGCTCTCAAGTTACATAAAGCTCTTCCATAAATTTTTCACCAATAGCACACGGTATAGTGAAGCTACCAGGATCTTTTAATTTTTCAGGAAGCTTTTTCTGAATAATTGCACTACACTCTTCGCTAAGTGTAACAGTTTCGTTGTCTGTGAACTTTCTTTTCTTGTTCAGAATATCTTTCATAAATTTCACATAATTGGGCATTTGCTCTAAAGCTTCTACGAAGGCATTTTAAAAATTTGGAAAATTGTTTATTCTGTTTATGTTGCTTCAACCTTTGAGGAAACGGTGGTGGAGGTTTCTCCACAGTAATTTTCATTGGTGTAGATGGATACTCTAAATCTGGGTACTCATGATCCTTTTCTTTTTCGGTATCTACTTTCTCTTTTTTAGTTTCTATTTCTTTTTGCATTCTTGTCTCTAATTCCTTCCTACTTCGTAATTGAATCGCCTTGATTTGTCTTTTCCTTGATCTTTAGGATTTGGTTCCACAGTACTCGGAAAAGTTCATAATGTTTGGTTACTAAGCGCAGTAGCGATATGCCCTAATTGGTTTTCAATATTCTTAATAGCAGTTCCTTGATGTTGTAATTGATTTCCTTGAATTTGCAATTGATTTCCTTGATTCTGTAATTGTTGACCCATGTTTAATATCAGGTCTTCCATAGATAACTTCTCCTTAATTTGAGTATTATTGTTAAATCCTGGAGAATAAGAAGGTCTATAGTTAACATTTCCCTAGTTGGATAAATTTCCTAATGGGTTCACTAGGTTGTTTGCCCATTGTTGATTTGTAGAAGAATTGTTATTCCAATTAAAATTTGGATGACTCTTCCAACCTAGGTTATAATAATTTGAATATGGGTTGTTGGGTCTATTAATAACATTTAAGGTCTCATATGAAGGTTGAACATCCACAAATTGCCCAGATGAATTTTCTTCCATCATAGGAGGTGTTGAAGAATAATTCATCCCATAATGATCTAATTTCTTTTATACTGCAGCAATCTGCGAAGCTAACATAGATATTGCATCAGAATCATGGATACTAGCTACTCCTTTAGGATTTACCCGCTCAGAGGGCCATTGAAAATTGTTGGTAGCAATGTCTTCTATTAATGAATAAGCCTCATCAAAAGGTTTTGACATTAGAGAACCACCAGCTGTAGCATCTATAATCGATCCAAGAGATCCCACTAATCCATTATAAAAAGTTTGAATTATTAACCAATCTGGTAACGAATGATGATGACACTTCCTAAGAAGATCTTTAAATCTCTCTCAAGCTTCATATATTGACTCTCCATCAATCTGACAGAACGATGTTATGTCATTTCTTACTTTAGCAGTTTTGGATGCCGGGAAATATTTGAATAGAAATTTCTGTGAAAGTTCTCCCCAAGTTCTAATAGATCCAAGTGCTAATGAATTTAACCACATCTTAGCTTTATCCCTCAGTGAAAAAGGAAAATGTCTAAGTCTAACAAAATCGTTTGAGCCTCTGTCATATTTAAAAGTAGCACATAGTTCTAAAAAACTAGCGAGATGTAAATTAGGATCTTCATTGGATGTACCTCCAAATTGATTGTTTTGTACCATTTGGATAATAACAGGTTTAAGCTCGAATGAATTAGCAGCTACATCAGGATTTTGGATAGATAAGTGAATCTCATCTGCTGTAGGATTTGCATAATCTCTTAAGGGTCTAGGTTGATGCTCATTTTCTATTGCGCGATTATTCAGGTTGTTTTCCATTGTATCAGAATTTATAGGTTCTCTTCTTAATTTTCTGATCCTTCTAATAGTGCGTTCTAATTCCGAATCGTAGGGTATAAGATTTTCAGGCCCAAATTTACGCATACAATTTGAAATCAGTACTTAGTAATATAATTAACGTAAATATAAATATAAAAATAAGTTGCAATTTAAGTAAAAATTTTCTAATAATCCTAATTTGTCTGTTACTATGATCGTGATTTTACTCACTCACTCAATAACTCCCCGGCAACGGCGCCAAAAACTTGACCAACTTTTTTTGTAATCGACACAAGAATTTGATGACGCTACTAGAAGATTTAATTTCCAACAACTGTGTCTAAAGACTTGATCGCAACTTTATAAATGTGTTTAATTTGGTTAAGATGAATAATTATAGTATTCAATAATGTTAAACTCGAATTTGTCAACGCAAGTATACGTATCGCTCAAGTAATATAGGGCTCTAATGCAGTCCTAGATATCAATCCCATAGAGAGTTGTTTAGAATTACAGACTAAGACTTTAGAAAAGCAAGACTTTAATCACAACAACGACATTCAATATGTTTATCTGTCACTAATAGGTAATTGAAATAAATAGATAATTTTAATAACTACTAAGTAACAAATGATAGAAAGTAGGGTGTAATTGTGATATTCAATACATAAGAAAGCATCGTTCTCCTTGTCAAGAAATTATAGTGAATGAATAAAATGAATTAGTTCAATTTATATTGTGCCAAATAGAAGCATACATATTCTTCACCCTTTGGTCCAGGCATAAAGAACATTGACTAATCCTATGCTTGGTTACTGATTCTACGGCTAGGCTGAGACGATACCAGCTCTAACTTTGGAGCTCCCACGTTCTCCTCACCTGAGGGCTAACATCTACACATCAGCACCCAAACGATAGGACCGAATCGAGGATTTTAGTCTGTCACTCTAAAATCTCCAATTCTTCGTCCGATAATAATATTTCCCTATTTATTTGCACCCAACTTCCAATGGCTTTGACCTCCCTAAATCTTGGATGTAACTTTTCACTTTAGTTGTAAAACTCAACATATTTTAACGAATCAATTGGCCAGATTGAAAGTAAATTAAGATCTAAGTGAAAAGGTCATCACAATTTCTTAAACATTTTCATAGCTTCACCAATTCAAATCACCTTTTCACAAATCTTGAGACAATGAGAAAGACAGAGAAAACTACTCAGAACTCATGGGAAAAACACAACAAAACTCGGAATTCATATATAAAATCAAATTCATACAAATTACAATAATTAAATAACTTATCTTTAATTTCTCCCCAAGAACACTCCTTGAAGTTCCTCTGAATCTCTTCCTTTCTATACAACACACAAAATTTCTCTTCGAAGTAGCAAGGAGGAAGAAATCTCTCACTTTCCCTCCATTCTTACAATCTCTCAAAGAATTCCTCACAATTTTTACACTCTAATGGTAATCTCCAAGACCTCTAACACACTATAGAATCCTTAGACTTCCTAAACTTCCTAGCCCTCTTCTACTTTCAGCCAAAATATTCTTTTAAAGTTGTAGATGAGCTTTCCCAAGAGTTGCCTAAGCATCCCTTCAAAATTTGGCCTCATCCCAAGCTTGAGTAGGCATAACCGTCGATCTCGCCGTCGGCGGCCTCGAGGGCGCCGTCGGCGGGCTTCTAGATAATTTTTGTCCTGTAGTTTCGGGAAAATCTCGTCGTCGGCGGCGTCGAGGGCGTCGTCGGCGGCGTCGAGGGCGTCGTCGGCGGCGTCGAGGGCGTCGTCGGCGGCCTAGTTCAAATCTTCACATTTTGGTCATTTTTGCTCCAAATTCGCTCCTTTTTGCATCTTTTTGTTCCAATGACCCTAATGAATCATTCTTGCAACAAAACATAAAAAATATCTTTCTTTAAAGTGAAATATCATAAAAAACATTATGAAAGAAGTATGAAAATCTCAACATATTTTCCTTTGGTCAATGAGTTCTTAAGATTTGATAGAGTTTTTGTGGGGTTCAGAGTGAAGATTTTTTTATGAAAGCTTTAATGAAGTTTGTGTGAAGGTTTTTGTGAATTTTTTATATAAGTTTGATGAGGATTTTAGTGAGCTTTGGATGGGAGTTTTGGTGAGGATTTTACTGAGTTATGGATAGGAGCTTTGGTGAGGATTTTAGTGAGTTTTTTGTGAGTTTTGGTGAGGATTTTAGTGGCTTTGAATAGAAATTTTGGTGAAGATTTTAGTGGGTTTTGGTGAAGTGATTTTTAGTGAGTTTTCAAGTAGCTTTTGAGAGAATTTAGTAAAGATTTTGAATGTACTTTGTTATATTAGGGCTAGGATGTAGTTAGGTTTTTGTTCCAATTTTAAAATGGGTTACGTACATGGCTATCACACAATTCATATTAATAGAGCCTTCATGCTTAGGATTTTAGATAATTGCATCATATTGTATGTCCCGAGGAGAAACCTTATGCTTCTTCAATCTGATCGACCCAATATAGTTTTCTACTTATGTGGTTTTCTAGTTCGATTATGGTGTTAGATGCATCCCCGACCCAGATGGGGAATAAGACTTTTGTGGGATTATTTTCAGCTTTATAACTGAACTTCTCTCTTCCTTTTCACTCTGGTGGCATCTATGGTCATTTACTTGGTGGGTATAGGTCCCCTCTTTGAGCACTACCTTTATAAGGTTATTAAACTTAGTTTTTTCTTCTTGACCTTAAGACTACTGAGATTTCCTAGGACGCACAATTCATGGATCGTTGATAAGAGGTCCTAGGTTGGGTTGGCTCGACTACCTTTATGACAAGGTAGACTTAGGTTTCTCATAGCTTAGGATGACGGATCCATGATATCTTGATCTGGCTAGTTCTACATGTTTAGGGATTCTACCTCTCCTTTGTTGAGCTCTTTTGAGCTCAATCATCCTTGTTGACTTCATTGATGTTATTTTGACCACCCCGATTGTTGATAGGCAGGCACTCATTTAGGATATGGTTTACAGCTCGGTGAGCTTTGAAGTGTAGGGATGTTCATGTTGAATCGACCCCGTAATTTCCTAGGCCTCGTTCTTTGGCATGTCATCGTCCATTTGTAGATATGAGGGATTCTCCCTCTTCAATGTGGCTTGGTATAGGCTTCCAAAGTGGTGAGATGCTCCTAGTTGAAATAAACATTCTTTTGGTGAGTTATTCACCATTTGCCATGATAATGTAAGCAAGCCCCTTTTATTGAGAGTATTTTTGGGTATCCTTCACATGTAATTAAACAAAAATATAAGTTCCTTTAGGAATGCTCTTAACCCTATAACAAAAATGTTGTTTTTTTGTTCTCTAGTTTTCGGTGGCTTATATAGGGATTCTCTACATGGAAACCGTATTTCAAGGTAATTCAATTCAATTTTGTTTACACACATACTCTCGACCTATCACACGATGACTATTGATATATGCCTTCTATCTTTATTTTTAAATTTTTTTGCCTATTTTTGTTGTATATCTCTATTTTTTATTCTTCTCATCTTCGGATCATTTCTGCGATCCTAGAGGAAGATTTATTTGAAAAAGTAAATAATATGACATATAAACAAACACACTAACGAGTCTTAGTCTTTAAAAAGAACCAAAAACATGTTCATAGAATCCATTAGCTTGGGACCTTAAGATTTATGTTATACATTGAGTTCATCATACATTTGAAATGAAATTTTAAAGCTATAATGTAGTTCTTCTTATTGCCACATATATTGTCGCACCAACAAATCATTTATATATAGATTAGATAAGTTATCATTTTAATGGCAAAATCCCTTAAGATGTGATATCAACCATTAGTTTTAATGTGTTAATGAGCATTATTTATGGGTATATCTCATTGAATAATGCAAGTTCTCACATTACAACCAATACTCATATGATTGTGCTAAGGATATAAGTGACAGGATACAATATCTTTGTTATGTAGGCTATATGTAAGGTCACTTATTTTAATTAAAACCTATTATCCTAATACACACACACACATTTTAGAATCTATTATAAAAATAAATTACTTTGTTTATTTTAACACAAAGTAATGACAAATCTATTTAGAATAAAAAAATTTCTTTTGTACAATTACTATTATGTTTATATTTCAAAAACAAAATTATATTTTTTAAATTAAATATATTAAGCTAATAGATCCTAACTTACTTAGTGACCCCATTAACTTCATAATAATATGCCCTTTACCAAACTGACTCGCACACACTTAGATGTTGTGATATAATACACCCACATGCATTTATTTAGTTTGGTTAGGGTGTAGTTAGAGTTTTTGTATCTATAGCTATTGTTCTATATATGATAATTTCTAGCCATATATTTTATGTTTTTTTTTTTTGTTAATTTACCAGTTTCAGATATTAAACTTTCTGCATGAAGTCATGTACTCTAGCGAAGAGCCATTAAATAAATATTACAATGTTACCATTTTAAGGTGCTTGTTGTATAATTATTCCATTGAAAATAACTCATTTCATTATCAGCGTGACTTTGTTTACTTGTATACTAACCTTTTATTTATAGGTTATCAAGTTTGTAAGTTCATGATTTTGATATATACTTTTTTATTATGATTGGGCCAGCAAAACTCAACTTAATCGGCATAGCTTTGCGGGTCGATTATTATGGTAACTGATCCCGACTGTTCATATGCAATAGTATAACATAGCTATGATTATACGTTTCACTTATATTTTTTTATTTTGCAACAAAACCAAAAACTTTATCCTGAAGAAAAATAAAAATTTAACTTTTTAATTTATATATATTGGGATACTACTCAAGTATACATATCGTTATCAAGTAATATAATACTTTTTTGATTAAAACTTGAATATCGAACCCACAGAGAAATAATGCAATATGAACTTTTGAAAACTTTCTATTTTTAAAAAGACAATTATTTGAACTATAGCTGTTTTTGCAGTAATGAAAGTTCAAATATTTTTGGTATTTTTGATATTTTGATAAAACAATAACAACTTCAAAAGATAACTTGAGTTTTTGTACAAGAAAAACACTAAATATAATAATATCTTTCTCCCTATCATGAATAAGTAATAAGTATAGGAATTTTGTTATGGAAGTATGCAAATTGTGTTCTGTCAAATAAGAGCAATAATATTCTTTACTCTTACTAGAAATGCTATAAATAACATTGACTAATTTAAAGATTGAATATTTCTGAAGACCGGCTAAGCAGGGAAGATACCAGCTCTCACTCTAGAGTTTCTTCGATTCCCTCCACCTGGGGGCTAACATCTCGTATCATAATCTAAAACAATAAACTAAGTTGGGGACTTTAACCTGTCGCTTTAAAGTCCTCTAACTCTACATCCTTCAATGAATATTTCTCTATTTATACTTTTATTCTCATTCATACAACCTCATGTGATTCTTTCCAATTGTTGATTGAGACAATACCAGCCCAGTTCTTACATGTTCTCACAACAAATTTTAACATTTGGATTGACCAAATCAAGAAGTAAATGAAGTACATGAATTTAAATCATCACAACTTCTTCCAACATTAAAGATTAATACTTTCCAAACTTTCATCCAACACTTAAGTACTTATCATTTTAAGAAGAAAGATAAAGAAAACTAATCAGAATCCATAGAGAAAACAAAATCACATTTTAGTTTAAAAGTAGAAATCATTGTCAAAATAACATTAAGTCTCAATTAAAACTAAAAGTAGTCTAAAACAAAAGATAAAACTTATCTCAAATCCTTTGAATCTCTTCTCTTTTAAAACACTCTCGATATAAAACTAAAACAAAAGGATAAAGTAAATATTTGGTGTGGTTCCTGAAAATTTCTCCAAACTAACTCCCAATTTCTCTAAGAACTTTCAAAACTTTCTCTTTTCAAGCACACACACTTTCAAAGTTTCAATCTTCCTTCTTTTATAATTTTACAATAGGTTTCTTGATATCTCTTCAAAATATATTTTGACTCGATTTATTTCCCCAATAGATGTCTCCTTTCACAAGTATTTTCATCCTTAGTGGTTGTAACCACCTATTTATGTCAAAAGGTGCCTCAAACACCTCTTCAAAATTCACAAAACCGAATTTACTCATCAAATAACAGTATCTGACGCTTAAGCGCGGGGCCTCTGGGGCTTAGGCGCGGCCTTTTCTGTTTAATTGACGCTTAAGTGCCGGATTTGACGCTTAGGCGCCAAAACACTTTAACACAAATTTCACCTATTTGCTCCAAATTTGATCCTTTTTCGCTCCTTTAAGCATGTTTCACATTTTTACTTGTATCTGAAAAAAAAACACAAAAAATATCTTCCATTAAAGCGCAATATCTCAAAAATAAGTATAAAAATGTGTCTAAAAACACTATGTATCAGTAACCCTTAACTAAATGCTGCTCACCTGAATTGGAGTTAGATGCTGACCGAATCCAGGTCATTTGAACCAAAAACAAAGGGCAATCGAGTCGAGCAAAGAAAACGATCTGTCTCTCACCACAACCCAACTCAAGGAAAGAACTTAACACTACCAGCCATCTTACATGTGCAGTTGAGATTCACCGTTTGAGACCAAGAACTAGTCATAAGTGTAATCCCAGGTCAACCGACAACCTCAATTCAACACAGTCTAACAAACAGATCTTGTTGAGCCAGGACCGACTTGTTCCAGTCGACCAAGAGACAAGAGAGTTGAACCGATGGCCTATATATGTAAAATACATAAAATATCATGTAATTCCCTCACTAAAATAGAAGCATACATGTAATTTCATATGTTGTACCCCATCATCTATAAATAAGGGGATCATTTCATGAGAAATGGCCAATCAACAATTTGTATTAGTGTTCATTATTGTTCACTTCTTTCTCTGTCTCTCTCTTTTCCTCTTACGCTACAATCATTGGGTGTGATTTATGGACATATTCTGGATCAACAATAGTGAAGTTGTAGTTATTAATAAAAATAATTTTTTGGGAAAAATTTACCTACATATATTGCAATTATTATGTTTTTTCATATAAAATATCTAAATTTTAATATTTTATATTTGATGCATGTTAGAAAATTTGTGGAGATAGAGTAATGTATTATCGTCTTAACATTGCACGAGAATTCAACACACATTCAGGTGAAAGAAAACAACTAGTAATGATACCAGAATTTTTTACGTGAAAACCTGTAAAGATAAAAACCACGGGGTATGGCTCAGTTGTAAGAATCCACTATAAGTTAATGACTGCAGATACCACTTGTTCCACAAAAGAGAAATGGTTACTAGGATTTTTAAGTTCCAACGTCGACTGACGACTTTCAGTCGGTAGTGGTTAACAGTGATTGGTGGTGATTGACGACGATCAATGGTGGTCGACAACGGTTGGTGGTGGTTGATGATGATAGTAGTGCTCAAAGATAGTCAGTGGGTGTCGATGGCGGTCGACAATGGTCGGTCGACGAAGATTGGAGGTGGTTGGCGGTGAACGACGACGCTCAGCGGGTGTCGCCGAAGGTCGGCGTTGGTTGACGGTGACAAGGGCGGTGCTGGACTTCAACTTCTTCTCAAGGCTTTAAGTTCTCTCTCAATCCTCAAGTTTCTTCTCATGAAATGAGTGATGTTCCATTTATAGTGTTATGGGTGCAATTAATACAAAAATATGAACAACTTTGATCGAACGATCCAAAGAGCTTCATTCGATCAGATGGTATTTGTTTGACATTTGAGTGTCTTAACGATGTCAAAATTTAACAATCTTGGGCTCGTTGGATTTTATTTGTCGAGTCGCTCGATTCAAATATATGTTTGTTATCTTCGAAATTCATTTAACATTCTAAATATGTCTGAAAAATTGCCAAAAATGATTTACTGACTTGATCTTATTTGATTTAACTGATATTGAACTAATTTTGGTAACATTAAGTTCTTCTTGTCAAGTCAGTCAGTTTAATTGTAAGTTTGTTGAAATATGAGTTCTTGGTGAATTTTATCAAAATTTGAATATTTTTTGCTCAATAGATTGCCTCAAGATTCGTGTCGGATGATGTAAATTTGTTGATGTCCAATCAATATTTATAATATTTTGTTATAATCATCCTATGCATAAAAGATAGTTTTCTTCTAAAATGTTAGTAATTTATATATATATATATATATATATATATATATATATATATATATATATATATATATATATATTTGTAACATTTTTGAGTTCCATGTTAAAAAAAAATGTAAAAATTTAAAGAGTTCGAAAGAAGAAAATTTAAGGTTTGTGTGGTCTTCATGTAAATAAGCTTTCCTTTTTCAAGTTTGCCTCGTCCTATCCTCTGTGCTTCCTGGAAAAGGACGCATTTTTTTAATCCACCGAAGCGCACTCTTGTCCGTTCCCACAAAACGAAATGCTCGTCCTTTTCATTCTCCTGCGTCACAGAATTCAAGCCCAGATAACATACCAGCCTCAGGCTAGTAAGTTTCTCTCCATCGACATTCCTTCTTTCTTTTGTCTCAGAAGCAGGGATCCGTGGTGCTTTTCGTTCTTTTTCTCTGCGAGGATTTGTTCGATTGTTGTCTAGTTATTGCATGTCTGCGCGAATCAATCAAGCCAATAAACGGTCGCATTTTTTCAGAATATAGGTAAAGAACTTGCGTATAATTCACGTTTTTCTTCGGTATTTCATTAATTAGTAGAGGGGTTCAAGGGTTTTGACAATTCTGCAAGTTCTTGTTTAGATTTTAGCATTATATGCGGAGTATTTACCGATAGAATTTTCAATTGATGTGGAAGGACTATGTTTAGATATTGTCTGGGAAACATTGTTGACTTCCAATCTTATACTGCTTTTATGCATCAATCACTTTCTTAGCGCTGAGTAAAATTTCTATATGGGCATTGCATTCCAAGCATTTAATCGCCATGATATCCTGTTTGATAGAAACTCTTAACGAAGTGGTATCAATCGAAACAATATGCTTAAATACCAATAAGTCTTTTGATAGCTCGGACTAGCTATGTAAACGAACCTTTTATGTATTGTAGAAATCTTCCATATAATCATGTAATTCCTGATAAGAAGTGGTAGAGGATTTGTACTCAATTCACATGATGTGAAATAGAAGTGGTGGATATTATGGATAAACAAATTAATAAAGAGGACTAAAGAATTAAATAAAAAACAAGTTTTTAAAATCAGAACATTAAGATCGTTAGTTTAAACTTAATATGAATGAGGGTAGTAAAAACATGTTGAAATTCATGGCTTCTATGCTGTTTGATTCTCTGGTGGTAAAGGATTGAGAGATATACGTTATGCATTTACATATTTATTTAAATACCACTTCGGTGTTTAAATCACATCAAAACATATTCGTGAAAATGTGTTTTTATTTTAAATAACTTAATCATAATAAGTTTGAACTTGTGCCGGGCAAGCCTACTATGGAAGCTATACATTTATTGAGATCTTTGATGGAGAAGTACGAAGAGAGTAAGGAGGATCTACATATGATTTTTATTGATTTTGAAAAAGCTTATGATAAGGTTCCAAGGGAAATTCTTTGGATAGTTCTAGAAAAGAAAAGTATTGATATAACTTATATTCAAGTCATTAAATATTATGTATAGTAGAATTGTTGATTGTGTTCAACTAGAAAGAGGATTGACTAATTTTTTCTACTTCAGTTGGATTAAATTAGGGACCAGCTTTAAGCTCATATCCTTTTGCTTTAGTTATAAATGCTCTGCTCTTACTAAACGTTTATAGAATGATGTACTTTAGTGTATGTTTTTCGTTGATGATATCCTTCTTGTGGATAAGACTAGAGAAAGATTTTAGGAAAAACTTGAATTATGGAGGCCTACTTTAGAATCTAAAAGCTTTCATTTGCGTAGATTTAAAATTGAAAGAATGAAATGTAATTATAGTAGTAGTAGATCTATTGGCAGATCTGTAATAATAGGTGATCAAATCATTAAAAGGAGTGAACGTTATAGATATATCGAGTCTATTGTTCAAAGTGACGGTGTTATATATGGGGATGTTATTAGTAGAATTGAAATTGGATTGTTGAAGTGGAAGAATGCATCGAGCCTATAGTGTGATAAAAAAGTTCTACTTAAACTTAAAGGATAATTTTATAAGATGGTGGTGAGATCTGCAATGCTTTATGGCGCATATTATTGGCCCATAAAAGCGAAGCATAAAACTAAGTTAGATGTTTGTGATATGAGAATGCTTAGGTATATGGGTGACTTTACACTTTGAGACAAAATGTGAAACGAATATATTCGTAAAAGGGTTTGTGTTGTTCTGGTGGCTGACAAGATTAGACATAATCGTCTTAGATGATCTGGTCAAATTAAATGTCGACTATCTCATGATCCGGTTAGGAGAGTAGATGTTTTAGATTCAATTAATGTTAAAAAGGTAGATGCGGACCTAAAAAGACCTGGGCATGTTGTATAAAAATGATCTTAATTTATTAGAATTAAATGAAAATATGACACTCAATAGGACACGAGGAGAAAAAGAATTCATGTAGCCGACTCCACTTAGTGGGATAAAGGTTTGTTGTTGTTTTTAGAGATATGAACATTATGTGCTGAGTAAATATAAAGATTTGAGTTTTTAATATGTTAATACCTAAGAATTTTGTGGTATGTATGTAAAAACTTTCTTTGCGATTTCACTTTTCTTCAGGATGACATAGGTTCAAAGGCATATAATTGAAGAATTTCTGCGCAATTTATTATAGTTTCTATTTCTATGTTTAAAAGGTATATGAACTTTTTGATGCTTAACATAGAAAATCAAAGGTTCCAAGACATAGGATTGCAGAATTTTTGCACAATATTTCTAAAAAAATAGTTATCTATGTCTGTGTTAAAGAGGTATTTAAACTTTTGACTTTCATCATACAAAATGAAAGAGTGACTATGGTGGATTTATTTAATTATATTATGAACTGGGAAGGAAACTTTTGTTTAACAGGTAGCTTAAGAAGTGCTCGTTAAATTCTATCTTATTGCTTATCTGGTAGCTTGTTTATGTGAGTTTCTTTTCTTTAATCAAACTTCCTTTGTCTTAAACCATTTAGGTGAAGTATATTAATAGAGCTATGGTATGATGGAAGCTTGCATTCAGCAAATCGTTAGATTTTTTTTATTCAATTTAATATTATCTTTTAATTAATATTTGATTCCTTGTAATTGAGCATTCCAATTGAATTGCATCACTTGTTAAGAACAACAATGAATAAGTTTTGTTCATATTTTTTTTGTGTTTAAAATCATTAGTATATAAGATATATTTTTGTGGGCTCAATTACAGATTTATTTCTTCTTGAAGTCAAATCCAATTTAATTTTAATATATCTTAACATACCCAATATTTGGTGCTATGATTTAAATGTATGCATCTTCTTACTTGGTCATAGGATTGATTTAATCCGCATGATCCTTTTGAAAGTAAATAAATTAAATTAGTATACTCTACTAAAATGTATTGTATGAAAACAAGTCTATAAGAACATGAAATAAGTCATTAAAGAAGAATCCTATATGTAGTCAAGCTCTGATAGGGCTACTTATTATATAACAAGAGAGTATTTTTTTAATATTAATCGAACAAGCATGTGGATGCTCTAGCTTGTTAGTTTATATGCTTTTCTTTATAAATCATGTCGAAGTAGATGCATGAACCTCATTTTTGACTTAGCTAAATTCGGAATAACAAGTGATTCAGATCTTTATAAAATGCAGAGTTCATAAAGTATAACACTAGTGGTATGGAAGAAAGTACCAACACACAATTAAATTGCTAATCATATATCTCTTCAACTGATTAGCATCTGTTGATGAAGCATAATATGTTGGAACTTTAGATTTAGAGTATTCATATTTCATGGAATGACCTATCAGTAAACTTTCATATGTGAATCTGTTTTTGTTTTGTTAAATATGTTTTTGTTTTGTTAAAACCTCTACCATATTTATTAATTGATGTTAAAGTATTAGGGCATCGATTGATTTTCAAAGTGAACTGTATACTATTTGCTTAATAGATAGGTTCTTAATAATTTTTTTATATTTACGTTGTGGATGAATGTGCAACATGAAAGCTCATTGGTATGCTATTACATATTAGATATCAGGACATACCGTTGAACTTCTATTTTTCAAATTTAAAAATTGCCGGTGCATGAAGCTGCTATGCTATCCTAGGCTCCTGGCAAGAATTATTTCATTTGCAAATGGCATTACTTCTTCTCAAGGTTTTTAAAATTAATTTTTGGAAAGCCAGCAAAAATTACTTTTACTTCAACCGTTCGTTATGTGATAACTTCAACAAAACTAGCATTCTCTACCTTCTTTGACTGTTGAGATTTGTTGGCAATCTATTTTGTTCATTATGAAATAGGAAGTTTAGATTTTCTGGCTTTTAACCTCCATAGGTAATTGTTTTTCCATTCTTTTTTTGCAGATGTAATCATTGGCCTTTCCGGACATGTGGAAGTTCAAGCCATTTAGTCACAGAGAATCCACCAGTTTAGAAGGTCGTTCAATAGATGTAGGGAATTTGAAAGTCCATGTTAGAAATCCAATAGCAGAAGGACGATTTTCTTGCGTTTACATAGCTCGCGATGCTGTACATTCAAGTAGGCAGTATGCTCTAAAGCATGTTATCTGTAATGATGGAGAATCGCTAGAACTTATGATGAAGGAAATATCAGTTATGAAATTGTTGAAGGGACAACCAAATATTACTAAACTTATGTCCTACGCCATAATGGATATGGGCAGGACAAAGGAAGTGCTACTTGTAATGGAGTTCTGTGAACAGTCTTTAGTTACTTTCCTTGAAAATGGAGCCTATTCTTTTGAAGAAAAACACATCCTTTTGTGCTTTAGGGATGTGTGCAATGCAGTGTTTGCCATGCACTGCCAACATCCGCCCATTGCTCATAGGTATGTTTTTTCTTATAAGATATATCCTCATTCTTGGTCCGTTAATTTTCCAGATCATAACTGATCTGCTCAGTTTTTAGCATGAACCATCTTTACCATGTTTTTATTTTCAATGTTGTTATCAAATTGAGTAGAAGGATTTGCTATGCTCAATGCTAGCTATTGATTTTACTGTAGCATATAAAAATTAACTATGGTTTATATTAGCCAGTTAACTAAGGAAAACGTGAGTGTAACTTAATGCTTTCAGTTAAGTTTTTGCTCTTGCTAATCCAGTGATAATACTTTTGGCCCACTGATGAAGGGACCACTGTTTTTTCTTGCAAACTAACAGTTACATATTTTTGTACATATACTGCTACATTATCATTGATGAGGCATCCTAAGCACTGAATCTTGCAGAGACCTAAAGGCTGAAAATGTGCTTTTAGGATCTGATGGAGCCTGGAAACTCTGTGACTTTGGCAGCACTTCTTGCAATCATAAATGCTTCACAAGACCCGAAGAAATGGGAATTGAAGAGGACAATATCAGAAAGCACACCACTCCTTCTTATAGAGCTCCGGAGGTATAATATTTGTATTTACTTTCCCTAAGTTAAGCTTCATATAATGCTGCTGACATCATGCGAGGGAAATTTTATTTTGTTAATTGCAGATGTGGGATCTTTACAGAAAGGATGTTATCAGTGAGAAGGTAGACATCTGGGTGAGTCTTCAATACTTAATCATACTTTTCCTATGGTTAGCAACTTATTTTCACATGTGTCTGGCTTAATTTCCTCTGAATGGTGGTATTCGGACTAAAATGATCAAATGGTAGACTAAAATAATTATATTAATAAAACATTCAGTAATAATCTATGAATGTGAATACATAACAGATCGGAATGATTATTAATCGTAATGCAGATGTACTGCAGGAGGGATGCCAAATAAAAGCTTTTACTACTTTTGAGCCTTCTCAAAATAATCCACCGCATAAAAGCCCCACTTACCTGAGAAAAACCTTGGATATGGTAGTGATTGTATGAGGAAGTATGTAGCATAATCATATTTGGTTTTGCAGGCTCTAGGATGCCTTCTGTACCGAATCTGCTACCTAAAATCTGCATTTGATGGTGACTCTAAGCTGCAGATCATAAATGTGAACTACCACATTCCAGATTTGCCAAGATATAGTGCACCCTTGATAGGGCTAATCAAGGATATGATTCAAGGTTCTCCAAATGCCAGGCCAGACATCACGCAGGCATGTTTTTTGTTTGATTAGATGTTAACGTGCAGGAACCTTGAGTGTTTTCCTAGAGTGTTATAGTATATGTTTTGGATTGTGAAGCAAATTTCTGATGTCAGGTATGGTTTCGTGTCAACGAGCTTCTGCCTTTGGAGTTGCAAAAGCATCTACCTGACAGCCCTTCATCAGCAATTGATGCTCACCCGCCTACTGTAAAGCTACATCAGGAAGGTGCTTAAGTTTCTAAAGGTTCATGCTCTCATGCATATTAGCCCCATCCTTTCATTATATGCACTAAAGATGTTGGGCTTTATCTCAATGAGATATAATATATTTCAAATCTATATTTGTGTGTTAAGGTGATCCGGGTAATCTTAACTCAGTAATTTTAGCTTGATTTACTCTGTAAATTAAGCTACAGTTAAATGAATGTTCCTAAATGAGGCGTGAATAAAATTTAAATGTAAAGAATATTCATGGAGCCTTTTTTTGGTATAACTACATAAAACTTCATTTTTAGTATTATATCACTTGTGTTGTACTTTTGGATATCACAAATTGTTGCCCTTTAAATGCTATTTTTCCAATTTGAGAAACTATTGGGCTTTGGCCCTTTTTTGGCATCTATATTAAATAAAAGGATTTTATTGAAATTATAATCACAAATGAGCCATTTTTAACCGCTCTGTTGAAGTGGTTGTTTGTTGTGAAGTTCTGTGCTTCTTTTTTTTGTTTTTTTGGTGCAACATAAACTAGCTTTTCTTTAGCTAATCGGTTAACATGTTTTTAGATGTTACTAGAAGGGTTAATACTGTTTCTCAAGGGATCCCTTCTCGCATTGCATCTAAAGAACATGGTAAAAGTACCTCAGTCCCATCCAATAAGGAAATGCAGCAGCCCAAGCCTTCGCCATCCACTGCAAAAGCTAGCGGGTCTGTGGCTCAGATTGGTTCATTTTGGTCCACTTGTCATGCCCGAGATTCTAACAGTTCTTTGGGCTTTCAAGTCAAAAATGATAAAGCCCTTCCAAATGATGATGTCCATGAAGTCATAGTTTCCAAAATAGAGAAGAAGCATACTTCTGGAAAGATTAACCCATTGAATACCGAGATGCAAGCAACGTCAGGGAACAATTCTCTTGATGCGCCTGTAGTTATTCTTGATACCAGTCAGCAATGTAATGGGAACAGTGGTAAAGTAATTGGTGAAAATAAGTCACCCATTGAAGAGCAGAGTTCAGAAGTGAAAAATTTGAAGGACCAACTTATGCAAGCAAAGTTGGAGAAGGCTGAAATTGCCTCAAAGTATGAGAAATTGATAGCTATTTGTCAATCACAAAGAAAGGAAATCCAGGAGCTAAAACGTTCCCTTTCTGCAGTTACCACATCCCCTTCAAACAAAGACAACTCAAAGAGCCAGATCTCTCCTGCTAGCTTTCAACCTACAACTTTGGTATGCTTACTAACTCTTTTACTTCATTTTTATTACAAGGTGGTAGTCATTGCCATACCCTTCATCCTCAAATTCCTTTGCTAAAATTTTTATTTGTGGGAGAGTGGGGCAGCAATCCACCTGCCTTGTCTCATTTGACGCCACAAGCAAACCCTATATGAGTACTTTCTTTTTAATGTTCAGTTTTTTAATCATTACCTTCTTATCAAAAAAATTGCACTCATATATATATTTTTTCTTGATTTTGGTTGTTTTCTCTCGTATTGTCTGACTCCCTCTTTTGAGAAAGCCACAAATTCTTGTTGGCATCTCCAAATTTTCAAAACCATGATGTTAGAGTTAGGCAAAACTTTGGATTGTTCTAATCCGTAGTCTCAATGAAGTTGACACCCTAGGAACTACTGCAGATATATGGTTCATAATTTGGGTTAAAGTCATTTCATGCTGGTCAAAAGGTCAAGAAATTTGGCTGACATATTTTGGCACAAGTATGCAGACTCAAGATTTTGTGCATCTAGCGCATGAATACACGCCCTTGTGTAATTGAGGATATTGAGATAAAGAATTACATGTGATCTATGCTAGGCTGTCCAAACCTGAGCCAACCAAGGTTCTTTGCAAGGCCACTTATTTAATTGGACCAGCTTGGTGGTTAATTTGAGTTTCTTTCATTTTATTGTACCCTCATACACAACTAATATATCCCAAAGCATCTTATATGTCTTCAAATTGTTATATATTCATCATGTTTCAATGCATAATAAAAGGCCGTGACACTTCTTTCAATTGGTTGACCGACAGCTAACTTGGATGAATAATTGAGATTATAGAATTAGAAGTCCAAAAGCAAATATGAATGAATTAGTAAAACTTTTTGTTAAATGGCATTACTGTTGATTACAACCACAGAGATAAAGTAGCAGTTTTAACATTGTTGCTTTACATTTTACCATGGTGAAAAACGCTGCAAATGCTTGCAAAAAATGTTATTGACGCGTGCTCTTTAACGAAGTCTTGTAAACCATGTTAAATTTCATATTTCAAATTTATAATATTCCTCCAATGTTTTTGTTTTCTTAAGTTATATTAGTATAATATCTAAAAAAGAGTTTTTGAATATATTTGTACTATATATCCTAATCTTTGAGGTATAATATAATAAAAAATAGGAATCAGTTTACCAGGAAAAATAATTTTGATTGAATTAATATTTTCTTGCTTGTTTGCTAGCTTACTTCAATTCTTTGTTCATATATCTCTTTACATATGATGCATAAAACAAAATTACATATGATGCAAAAACGAAAAAGAGATTTGTAGACTAAATAGTCATCTTTATATGCATGGATGTTGATTTTGATGGCTTAACTATGTCTGCACAAAAATGAAAAATCCTAATAGATCATTCATTAGTGTATTTATTATCAAGCTTATGGGGTTAACAAAAAGTTCTCTTGATGATTTTCCCTTTTAATTTAATTTAAAAAAAAGAAATAAGTCTATGTTCCTCTTAACAAAGGACCAAGATCTTACATTGCGGTGGATGGTCAAGTTTGTCTCACCTTCTGTGTTTTGTTAAGCAAATTCCAAACTATTTGTTTTGTAAGGAAAATCTTTGATTTGCGTATGCTCATTGCAAAATAATCAAAAAATTTGAATGACATTATGCTCTTATTTACATCTCTTTCTTTTTTTAAATTTTAATAGAGAAGCACAGTCAAAAGGGATCTGACTTAAATTTCATGTATTTAAAAAAAAGTTAATTACAAAAGTGGTTAAGTAGAGTGCTTGAAATAGCCGGTTTCAAAAATGACCAACCAACAAAGAGCAAATAAAACCCCAACATCGTCAAAATAACAATAAAAACAAAAATAACAGGACTTTAGCCCACTAAGTGGGGTCGGCTACATGAATCAATTTTTTTCATTGTCATATTGAGTGTCATATATTCATTTAATTCTAATTAATTAAGATCATTTTTTATATTACATGCCCAAATCTTTTTAGGTTCACCTCTATATTTCTTAATTTAAGTCAAATTTAAAACATCTACTCTTCTAACAATGGTCATCAGATGGTTAGCATTTAACGTGATCAGACCATCTAAGGTGACACTCTAATATTGCCTGTCATTGAAGCTTCTCCAACCTTGTCACACATATCTTCATTTCACATTTTGTCTATAAGTGTAAAACCACTCATCTACTTGAGCATTCTCATCTTAGTAACATTTAGGGCCCGTTTGGGGCAGCTTATAAGTGCGGCGGCGTTTTCAAAACGCCGCCTCACCATTTGTTTCGCGCATTAGAAATGCGTTTATCAAAACCTGTTTCCTATTTTGCATTACACGCGGATCGCGGGCCTAGACCCGCGATCCGCGTTTCCTTATTGCGTTTAACACCCAATTACTCCGCTGCCCCTTCCCGCAATGTTTTATTCTTACTTCGTTCGCGATTCTTCTTCCTTCGTTCGCGATTCGGGAATAAAGGAAGCTCCCAGTGCAGCAGATTCTTCCTTTCTTCGCGATTCTTCTTCCCGGATTCGACATTGCTTCTGCTTCTTCCTTCATCGGCACTCCTTGCTTCTACTTCTTCCTTAATCGACACTCCTTCTTCTGCCACTTCCTCCTTCGACACTCCTTCGTTCGCTTTCCTTTGAGGTAATATGAATTCCGACAAAGGGCACTGTTCTGTCTCCTAAATCTGAAGCCTCTGCAGTCTCTCACCGCCATCTTCAGCTTCTCCACCGCTCCTCTCTTCAAACTAGTAACACTCCGCTCTCTCATCCGAGTTAATTTCGTTTTCTTCTCATATGTCGTAAAATTCAAATTGGCTTCACTCGATTTAGGATCGTTTAGGGTTTTTTTTCTCTACCAATATGTGGATTGTTTTGGCAATTTCTAGCAGGAAATATGTCTGACGAGGAGCATCACTTTGAGTCGAAAGTGGATGCCAGAGCTTCGAAAACTTATCCGCAACATGCAGGAACCATTCGGAAGAATGGTTATATCGTGATTAAGGGGAGGCCATGCAAGGTGTGCGCCTGATTAGATCCATTATGTGATTATGATAAATAATTTATTATTTCAATATATATTGTTGCCATTTTTATGAAACTCTAAGATCATTACTTTTTGTATTAATTATTTTTTTGATTTCAGTAGCTTGTCTTTGAGATTGTAGGAAGCTTTGGTTGTTGTATTTGTGGTTTTGCTGTTCTATGTTTTGTAAAATGGTCCAGAGCTGTCAAGTAGATATTGACAAGTTCTTTGTGGTGCATATTGGAATGTGCCCAAGAAATTTTAGTTTGGATTGTTCTTCAGTAGGAGGGGTTATAAGGGAAGTTTTGGGTGTTTTTTGAGCTTGTGGTGCATATAGTGAGATGTTTCCATGAGTTTTTTTTTTCTTTTCAGAAGTCCTTAAAATTTACTCTCGAGTCTGGAGACATACACCTCATTTGTTTGAAGGAAATGCATTACCTGAATCATATATCAATCCAATCTAGTGCTCAAACCTCTTGTTATCCATCAGTTTAAACATTATCTTGGTTGACATTGCATTTCTTTGTTGAAAATTTTGCCCATTTATTACCACCAGTGATGGAGTGGCGGGTATGAAAAATGGTGGCTATAGTTTTGGAGTTCTTTGCATGCAATGGAATGAAATTTGTTGAAACCAAAGATGGGAATGGAATTTATTGAGGATAAGTGTCCTACTTCCCAAGTCTCTTAAAACTCTTATAGTATGAGGGATGCACCTAACAAACCCAAACTTTTTACAACACTGTTAAAAAATTCATAAGATGGAAGTTGTATTCATCAGTTATTAACTAGGTCTAAAGGAAGATTCAAGGGCTCTTTATTGGAGCAACATGACCTAGTCAATTACATAATATCCATTACAAATTGAATGATTTATAATAAGTCTGAAACACAATAAAATGCATAAATTCCCATAAAAAATGCATTGTGATGCAGTTTGAAGCTAATATTCTCTTTAACTAACTTGATATTTGGTGCAGTAATGTGAGCAACAATGAAGGAATCAATGAACTCCATATTTGGGTTTTATTATAATCCATATTAGTGTGTGAATGTGTACTTCACTTTCGTATATGTCACTGTGCTTATTTGATGTAATCAAAATTTTTTTAAGTTATATAAATATTATTAAACTTTTTTGCATTTTCATTTCTTGACATTTGAGAAAATAACATTCTGCTACACAGATTATTCATTCAACTAAAAAAATTTACAAATAAGCTGTTTACAAAACACACTAACCAAACAGCTAAACAACTTATTCAGAACAAAGACAGAATGGTCAATTTTACAGAATCTATTATTTTCCAGACGTACTAACCAAACAGCCAGACAGCTTATCCGGATCAGCTGGTCATCAGCAGATTATCAGGATAAGCTGCTTATCAGCAGAGGCTGGATAAGCTGCAGCTGCCCCAAACAGACTCTTAATCTTATACTTCTCTTTTACATGTCAACATTTTGTGCCATAAAGCATTACAAGTCTCGCTACCATCTTATAAAATTTTAAGTACTTTTCTATCAATCAATAGGCTTGATGCATTCCTCCACTTCAACCATCCAAATTTAATTATATTTAAAACACCTTCATCTATATCACCATCACTTTGAACAATAGGCCCGAGATATCTAAAATATTCACTTCTTTTAATGATTTATCACCAATTGTTATAATCCCATCACTAGATTTATTACCACTAAAATCTTAGATACTCTTCTTAATGAGTTGATCCCATAAATTGATGCAAATAAATTCTAAATGAGAATAACGAAAAAGAAAGCCAGTGGCATTTTATAAAGAGAACATGGATAGCGATGTGCTTATTTTTTCCATATAGCATTATTTGGGCTTGAGTTGTGAGTTATTTAGGTATTTTGAAGGGGTGTAATCAAATCAATGCTGCCATCTGATTGAGTAAGGTTTAAGTTGATAGAAGAGCGAGGTCGTTGAACTTGTGATTGGAAGTTTTGGAATATTAATTAGGTTGATATCACAATGGCTAGGTTAATGAAGTGTTTGGTTGGTTGTCAAATCATTGATATAATATTTGGAGGCATAAAAAAGATGGAACAAGGGTTATCTTTAGTAAGCTACTTATTGAGTAAAGAGTTGGAGTGATGTTAGGTACATAAAATAAGTTGCGTAAGTGGCATTGGCCCATCTAGCATGAGATATGCAAATGTCTGTCCATTCCTAAGAGTACTGTTCTACGTGTGTATTGGATTGTCTGGTAGAGTTGTTTAGAATCCAATATGCAGTGTGAGATGGCTCTAGAGTTGAGATACCAAACAACATTTATTTTGGAAGGAGCCGACAATTAGAGCTTTCTCATTGGGTTGATTGATAAGATCCATATGAAGCCAACAACAGTACAATCAAATTTTTCGCAATTCTAGCAGGAAATTGTTGTGGTGGAGTTTTTGCTGTTTGGTTTGGATTGTAGATGTATTGTCATTGATGGGACAAGATGGTGGAAGCTCCCCTGTTGCATCTTTGTTTGCTTGATTTACAACCAGTCGTTCTTGTCTTCTCTCTTGTGTTGAGGAGCGCAACTGGATGTTCAACAGTGGGTGAAATGTTTCTCTCATCACTGCAAAGCAATGAGCATAAGTCGTCAAGACTAATTGGTTGAAGTTTTGTCCGAATGGTAATTTTGAATGCTTGATAGGATGAGTGATGTTCGTTGAGGGTCTAAATGATGATTTCAGGGTCAATACGAGACCCAGCAATTGCATTGTCGATCTTTGACTTGTTATTGGAGAGCCATTAGGTCATAATTTTGTTTTTTATATTTATACAGTGAAGTTCATTTTTTAATTGAAAAGTGTAAGAGAGATTTCTGGATTATAATTTTTGTTTAATTGTTCAAATTCGATTCAGGAATCTTGGGTGAGAACTTGAATTAGTAGAGATGATTTAACAATGGAAAATAAAGCAACTGATACACCTAAAATATATGATATTTTTAGACGCATTTTTATACATATTTTTGAGATATTACGCTTTAATAGAAGATATTTGTGTGTTTTTCTTTCAGGTACTAGTAAAAAGTTGAAAAATGCTAAAATGTGTGAAAAATGATCAAATTTGGAGCAAAAATGTGAAATTTGTGCAAAAGTGTTTTGACGCCTAAGCGTCAGATCCGGCGCTTAAGCGCCGGTGAAACAAAGAAGGTCGCGCCTAAGCACCAGTGAAACAGAGAAGACCGTCCCTAAGCGCCAGAGGTCCCGTGCTTAAACACCAGAGGCAGTTATATGGCGGTTTTATTCATTTGACCAAATTTTGAAGAGACATTTGAGGCACCTATTGGCTAAAGAGGGTGGTTATGACCACTAGGAACGAAAATATTATTAAAAGACTTATGAAAGGAGACATTCCTTGGAGAATACATCGAATTTGGACACATTTTGAAGAATTTTCAAGGCACCTCTTGGGAAATTTATAAAAGAAGGAAGTTGAGACATTTGAAGGGGGTGCTTGAAAGTTCTGAAAAGAGTTTGAAGAGGGGTCTTGAGGAGTTCTGAGAGAGTTTTGGAGAGATTTTCAGGCACCACACAAATTTACTTTATCCTTTTTGTTTTTAGTTTATTTTGTGAGTGTTGTAAAAGAGAAGAAATTCAAAGGAACTTCAAAAGTTTGATAGAGAATTTAAGATAAGTTTTTATCTTTTGTTTTTAAACTACTTTTGGTTTTAATTGAGATTTCTTGTTAATTTGACAATAATTTCTACTTTTAAACTAAACTGTGGTTTTGTTTTCTCCATAGATTCTGAGTTGTTTTTTTTATCTTTCTCCTTAAAATGATAAGTAAATTAAAGTGCTGGATGAAAGTTGTGGAGAGTATTAATCTTTAATTTTAGAAGAAGTTGTGATGATATAATTTCATCTACTTCATTTACTTCTTGATCTGACACATTTAGATGTTAAAATTTGTTGTGAGAACATGTAAGAATCGGGATGGTATTGTCTCAGTCAATAATTAGAAAGAATCACATGAGGTTGTATAAATGAGAATGTAATTCATATGATTTAGTGCAAAGAAATAGACAAATAATCTTTAAAAGGTGTAGAGTTAGAAGACTTTAAAGTGACAGATTAAATCCCCCAACTTGGTTTATTGTTTTAGGTTCTGATACGAGGTGTTGGCCTCTAGGTTGAAGGAATCGAGAAAACTCTTGAGTGAGAGCTGGTATCTTCCCTGCCTAGCCGGTCTTCAAAACTATTCAAACTTTAAATTATTCAATGTTCTTTATAAAATCTCTAGTAAGAGTAAACAATAAATTGCTCCTATTTGACACAACACAATTAACATACTTCCACAACAGAATTCTTATACTTATTACTGATTCATGATAAGGAGAAAAGTATTTTCATATCAAGTGATTTTCTTTTACATAAACTCAAGTTATCTTATTTAGTTATTGTTTTGTCAAAATATCAAAAATATAAAAAAAATTGAATTTTAATAATGTGAAAATATCTATAGCTTAAATAATTATTTTTTTAGAATAGAAAATTTGTTGTTCAATAGTGCATATTGCATGATTTCCCTATGGTTCGATCTTCATGTCTTAATCAAAAAGTTCTATATTACTTGATAACCATACATATACCTGTGTAGTATCCCAATATATATAACTTAAAGAGTTAAATTCTTTCTTCAGGATCAAGTTTTTGGTTTTGTTGCAAAATAAAGAAATATAAGTGAAAATTATAATTAAATTCATTGTTATGCTGTTGAATTTAAACAATCAGGATCAAGTTTTTGACGTCGTTGCGAGGAAAATTAAATAAAGAAAATTGATTTAAAAGCAAATTTCTATTTTTAGAGTCTTATTTAAACTTTAAAAAGTTATAGTATTTTATTTTGTGTGTTTTATTTTATGTCAGTGTATACGTAGTTCAGGTTCTGAAGGACTAGTACCCTACGATTTTGAATTAGAAAAAACTATTAAAAAATTAGAAAAACAAAAAAAAAAAAAATCTTGAAAAATCTAAAAAAATTACAGAAATGACAAATCAAAATGCTGAAATTCATAAAAAATTTAGACCTTTATGAGATCATGCCAACCATACGACAGATGAACTTCATTGTAGTATTCAAAAACCTACTAAAGTAGCTAATTTATTTGAGCTTAAACATGTTATTATCAAAATGGTATTAAATAATCAGCTTGAGGGATCACCAAGTGAAGATACAAATTTACATCTTGCCAATTTTCTAGAATTGTGCGCTATATTTAAATATGATGGTGTATCTGATGATGTCATAGGACTTAGGTTATTTCCTTTCTCACTGAGGAATAAAGCTAAGATGTGGTTGAATTCGTTAGCACCTGGATCTATCAGAACTTTGAGTGATTTAGCACAAAAATTCATTGCTAAATATTTTACTCCATAAAAAACTGCGAAGCTTAAAAATGATATTATATATTTTAATCAGCTTGAAGGAGAATCTATTTATGAAGCATGAGAACAATTTAAATAACTCTTAGGAAAGTGTCTACACCATGCAATACCAGATTGGTTAATAATTCAAACTTTTTATAATGGATTAGCTGGATCTCTTAGATCTATTATCAATGCCGCTACTGGTGATTCATTGATGTCAAAATCATTTCATGATGCTTTTGCTTTAATTGAAGAAATGACTATCAATAATTTTCAATTGCCTTCTGAGATGGTAAATCGAAAGAAAGTAGCCAATATTCATGAATTTGATGCACTTACTATGTTAGCAAATCAAATTGCTGCAATTTCAAGGAAGTCTGACCAATTTGGAATGAAATTTTCTCAACTAATCTCAATAATTGAAGAGAATTCATTAGGTCAAATGGTAGATTCTCAAGCATCATTAGAAACTTTGGATGTCATAAATAATGAGCAGAATAACACATATTCAAATTATTATAACCCAGGTTGGAAGAATCATCCAAACTTTAATTGGAATAATACTGCGAGTGGTAATAATCAGCAATGGAGGAATAACCTAGTAAACCCATTAGGAAACTAGAATAACCAAGGAAATAATAATTATAGATCTACTTATCCTCCAGTTTTCAACAATAATCCACAATTTAAGAAGAAGAAGTTATTTATTGAAGAAGTGGTGTTACAAATGGGAAATCAATTACAAAGTCAATGAGCTACAATTAGAAATATTGAGAATCAACTTGGATAAATTGCAAATTCATTACGTAATATATCCCAAGGAACACTTCCTAGTAATACTGAAACAAATCCGAAAGACCAAAATAAAGAGTAAGTAAAAGTCGTTCAACTTAGAAGCGGAAGAGAGTTGGAAGGTAGGATTAAAAAAAACTGAAGTAGAGAGAAGAAATCGAAGAATTAAAAGAGGACGCTCCAAAAGATTCTGAAAGACCTATTTCTCCACTTAAAGTTAACTTAGAAAAACCACCACCTTCATTTTCTCAAAGACTTCGTCAACAGAAGTTGGATAAGCAATTTTCAAAATTTATGAAATTTTTAAGAAGCTTATAATTAATATTTCATTTGCTGAAGCTTTAAAACAAATGTCAAACTATGTAAAGTTTATGAATGATATTCTCAACAAGAAAAAGAAGTTTGAAAAAAATGAGACTGTTGCACTTAGTAAGGAGTGCAATGCTATTATTCAAAAAAAAACTTTCTGAAAAGCTTAAAGATCCTGGTAGCTTTACAATTCCATGTGCGATAGGAGACAAATTTTATGGAAAAGCTTTATGTGATTTAGGTGTAACCATTAATCTTATGTCATTATCAATATTTAAAAGATTGAGATTATGAGAAATAACATCCAACTACTATAATTCTGCAGTTAGCAAATCGTTCGTTAACGTACCTTAAAGGAGTTATAGAAGATGTCCTAGTGAAAGTGGATCAATTTATCTTTGCTGTTGAATTCATTGTGCTAGATATGGAGGAAGATAAAAAGATATCTATCATTTTGGGGAGACTTTTCCTAGCCACAGGAAGAACAATGATAGATGGGCAAAAAAAGGAATTAACAATGCGCGTCAATGATCAAACTGTTATTTTTAACATTTCAAGATCGATGAAGTATCCTGCAAAAGGTAAAGATGATGAATGTTATAGAATGAATGTTGTAAGATGTCTAAATGAATGTCATTTCAAAATTACTTATGAAGAAAAATCTGAAAAAAAAGATTTGGAACATGAGAAAGAAGATGAATTAGATCAATGTGAAGATCTTTTTAAGGAAGATTTAAACTATGTTCGAGAAAGTTTTGAAATTTTGGATATGACAGGAAAAGATAAATCATTTTGTTCATCAATTGAAAATTTTCCAGAAATTGAGTTAAAGTTACTTTCTGATCATTTAAAATGTCTTTTTAGGAGATTCCTCTACTTTATCAATTATAATTTCTTCAAAGTTAACGATGGAAGAAGAAAAAAAATTGATGAAAATTTTGAAAAATTTTAAGAAAGACTTTGGATGGACGATAGCTGATATTAAATGAATCAGTATTTCAATTTGTATGCATAGAATTCATATGGAAAAGAACTGCAAACTCAGGGCTGATCCTCGAAGAAGATTGAACCCTTTTATGAAAGAAATTATAAAGAAAGAAATTTTAAAGTGATTAGATGCTGGAATTATCTACTCTATTTCAGATAGTGCATGAGTTAGTCTAATTCACTGTGTTCCTAAAAAAAGAGTAATTGTGACTGTGAATGAACATAATGAGTTAATATTTACTAGATAAGTCACAAGGTGACGAATGCATTGATTATAGAAAATTAAATCTTGTCACTCGGAAAGATCATTTTCCACTATCTTTTCTAGATCAAATGTTGGATAGACTAGCTGGACATAAATATTTTTATTTTTTGGATGGATATACTGGTTATCATCAAATACAAATAACTTCTAAGGATCAAGAGAAAACAACTTTTACCAGTCCGTATGGTATATTTGCTTTTAGAAGAATGTCATTTGTTTTATGTAATGCCCCTGCTACGTTTCAAAGATATATGATGACATTTTTTGTGATTTAATTGAAAGGAATTAAAGTATTTATGGATGATTTTTCAATGTTTGGAACTTCATTTGACTCATGTTTAGAACATTTATCTAAAGTTCTTAAGCGCTGTGAAGAAACAAATTTAGTCATTAATTGGGAAAAATGTTAATTTATGGTAGTAGGAAGAATTTTTTTAGGATATCAAATATCAGAAAATGGTGTGGAAGTAGATCCTGCTAAAATTCAAGTGATTGCTAATTTACTTTATCCAACAAATATAAGGGAAATTAAGAGTTTTTTAGGACATGTTGAATTTTACAGACGATATATTAAAGACTTTTCAAAAATTGCTTAGTTTCTATGTCATTTACTGGAGAAAGATGTAATTTTCAAATTTGATGAAGAGTGCCTAAAAACTTTTGAGTTATTAAAAGAAAAATTAGTCACTGCATCAATTATAGTTTCACCAGATTGGGAAAAACATTTTGAACTGATGTGTGATGCTAGTGATTATGTTATTGGAGCTGTTTTAGGACAAATATATGATAAAATTTTTAAAGTAATTTATTATGCTAATGAAACTCTTAATGAAACTCAAATTAGTTATACAACAACTGAAAAAGAGTTATTAATAATAGTATATGTCTTTGATAAATTTAGATCATATTTAATTGAAAATCATTGCGTAGTGCATACAGATCATTATGCTATTAATTACCTAATGAAAAGAAAAAATGCTAAACCTAGACTTATAAGATATATTCTTCTTTTGCAAGAATTTGATTTTACAATAGTAGATCGGAAGGGAACTGAAAATCAAATTGCTGATCATTTGTCCAAGCTTGAGTTAGAAAAACCACTCTGTTTTGAAAAGAAAATTAATAAACATTTTCCAGATTAAAAACTGTTCAAAATTAATGAGTGACATGTTCCGTGGTATGTCGACATTATAAACTTTCTTGTTAGTGATATTATATCCTATGAAATGACAGACAAACAGAAAGAAAATTTATTTATGAAGCTGACTTATTTTTGGGATGACCCATTTTAATATAAACAAGGATCTGGTTATTCGAAAATGTGTACATTTAGAAGAGACTTGTGAAATTATCCAAAAACGTCATAATTCTGATTTTGGAGGACATTTTTTTGTTGATAAAATAACATATAAAATTTTACAATCTGGATTTTATTGGTCTACTATCTTTAGAGATGTTAATGCTTATATTAAAATTTGTGATAGATGTCAACGATATGTGATATTTCTAGAAGAAATGAGATGTTTCTCAATTATATGTTAGACGTTAAAATATTTGATGTTTGTGAATTATATTTAATGAGACCATTTATATCATCTTTCAGGAATTTATATATACTGTTAGCAGTGGACTATGTATCTAAATGGATAGAAGTTGTTGTTTTACCTCGATGTGATGCTCAAAGTGTTGCAAAGTTTTTGAAAACGAATATATTTTGTAAATTTAGGATGTCGAGAGTTATCATAATTGATGAGGGACGTCATTTTAGAAATATCATAATAAAGATGTTATTAAAGAAATATCATATAAATCATAGATTGCTACTGTTTATCATTCTCAGACAAGTGGTTTGACTGAATTATCCAATCGAGAAATTTAAAGAATAATGAAAAAATCTGTAAATCCAACAAAAATAGATTGGTCAGTCAAACTTGAATATGCTTTGTGAGTTTATGGGACTGCATATAAAACTCCTATAGAAATGTCCTCATATAGGCTAATATTTGGGAAAGCTTGTCATTTACCAGTTGAACTTGAGCATAAAACATATTGGGCGATTAAAGAGTTCAATTATGATTTAAAAGATACTGGTGATAAAAGATTATTACAATTAAATGACCTTGAAGAGATAAGTAATGAATCTTATGAGAGTGTCAAGATTTACAAAGAAAAAATGAAAATGTGGCATGATCAAAGGATTCTTATTAAAAATTTTTAGTCAGGGTAACAAGTTTTGCTATATAATGCAAAATTAAGATTATTTTCAGACAAACTTAAGTCTATGTGGATGAACCCATTTGTTGTGATGAAAGTTTATCCTTATAGAGCTGTGGATATTAAAGATCCTAAAACTGATAAATATAATTATCAGTTTTAGAGCCGTGGATATTAAAGATCCTAAAACTGATAATTTGGACATTAAGTTGACTGATATAAAATTGAGCACTAACGCTTAAGCGCCAATATTCGGCGCTTAAGCGCGACAGTTAAAAAAACATGTGCTAAATTAAGTTTCTAGAAAGTTTAACTGCCAATTGGTTTGTAAAAACGTGCCAATGCAGTTCCAAGACGTGCCTAGAAGTTATTAGAAGGATTTAGGCCTATAAATAGAAGGGTTTTGTGAAGGAATTTCACCCCAAATCATTTTTAGCCCTAAAATTCTAAGAGAGAGATTTTGAGAAGTTGTCTTCATGGGAGATGAATTTGAAGAAGAGGGAAGAGACGATGAGAAAGAAATTCATTATTCAAAGTGCACAAGAGATGTATAACAGTTTATTAGCCGTTATTATTGAAGGAATATAAAAAAAGATCAACAAAATTGAGACTATCATGGTTTTATTGGAGACCAAGGTAATTGAGATTCATGCACATCTTGAGCATATTGGATGACAATTGAAAATGCAATTCAACCATACTAGTTATATAGAGGAAGCGGATAAGGAGATGTATCTTAAACATAAATGAATTGAAGAAGATAGTATCAGAGCTCGTCACCACCGTCCGTTTTATCAACTTTATATTCTGGTTGCCCAATGAGAGACCAATGAAAGATCTGAGTTTGTCCCAACAAATGAAGAGTGGAATTAAGTTCTGTGTTTGAGTTTGTTTGTTAGGAGTCGTTGAGTTTATGTGTTACTGTTTGTTTTTAGTGTTTATGACTTTTGTGTCTAATTGTTTAAATTTGTTAAGTGTTTGTAAGAAAATTTTCTCATCCGAGAGTATTTGGAATGAGAATTAAGTGTTATATGTACTTATACTAGTTTGTGAATTAATGTATATGTTTGTTTTTGTGAAAATTATTGTTATTTTTTGTCTCGAATTGAATTGAGTTATATGGGATAATTTTGAGAGAGAGGGGAGTTGTAGGAGAGAAAAATGGTCATTTAAGTGTTATGAGACTATTTAGGGGTGGTTTACTTAGGCTAATTGTGCATTTTACTTAAATTCAAAAATATCAAAAATAGTGCATTGGCGCCTAAGCGCCACATTCTCGCGCTTAAGCGCGATGTAACCCGAGAGGCAGGCGCCTAAGCGCCACTTACCTGCGCTTAAGCGCCAATTCGCGAATGGTTAACAGTGAAAATTAAACCCGAAAATCGCCATTTTCACCCTCGTTGTCATCTTCTTCCTCTCGAGTTCGCGATTTGAAGAGATAGGGCAAGCCATTAAGTGGAGATTTCTTGGTGGAATTGAGCAAAATTGGCTAGATTCAGATTTCTTAAGGTAAGAGCTTTACTTCTATGTAAAAATTTTGGATTTTCACCATGTATTTTGAGTACATTTAGATAAATCTGAAAATCACTATTCATTGTGAAAACTGAGAAAAAATCTATGAAAATTGCATAGGAAGTGTAGTTTAAGCTTTTGGAATTTTAGTTTAGTGGATTAGACTTGATTTTTGTAGTTACTGTGGAATTTTATGAAATTTGTAGAATGACACCAAGAATGAAAATGAGTAAAGGAAAGAACCATTTTGGTTCGAGCAAATTTGTGAGTTCGAAGGCTCGGGATAGATACAGTGATGCTCTGCAATCACGAAAGCTTATCCATGAGCGATGTTTCAAAAATCCTGGTGGATTTGTAGAAGATTTGATCTTTCGCCGACAGTGGGAATGATTCTGCTGTTTTTCTGCTGTGACAGTTATTTCTGTAGTTTGAGAGCTTTATGCAAACCTCCCTGAAGCTGAAGAAGATCGAGTCATGGTTCGAGGAAAATTGTTACATTTTTCACAAGAGGTAATCAATATATTTTATCATTTGCCACCTGATACTTTGTGTTTTTATGAGAAATATAGTTCTACTCAGACGAAGCTAGATGAGATTATTTCTTATTTGACTGTTGGAAGAGGGCTTTGGAAAATTGCAAATGAAAGAAGAGTAAATTTTTCCACCTCAAAGTTGAGTGAACCTTCAAAAGCATGGCTCTGTTTTATTTCTGCCCATCTGTTACCGACGAATCATCTCAGTGAAGTTACCAGAGAGAGGGCAACGTTGAATTATTGTATCCAGGAAGGAAAACTCATTAACATTGGAGCTTTGATTTATCATGCTATCATCAGTTTTGTCACTGTCGCTAATACTGCAGGTCTGAGATTTGCTTCCTTGATCTTTTCTTTATGTGAGCAGGCTGGAGTGAGATATTATAGTTGTGAGCAGGCTGGAGTGAGATATTCTACTTCTAGAAGTGAGTCTACTGAAACCCAAGACCAATTATTGCAGAGGATGATGGATAATATTAATTATACCGCTGATAAAATTCAAAATTTAGAGCATTTTGCATACCACATTGATGGGTATAATAGAAGGAAAAATGATTATGAAGAGAAATTTCACTCATCTTTGGAAAATCTCATTAGGGGTAACTAAGGAGTGCAATTTCCTCCATATCCTAGGTACCCTGATTATGAGCCTGCAGATGTCTAGAATAGCGGTGATTCTGATGATGTGGAGGAGGACTGAGTGATTTATTTTTGTATTTGTAATATGTGTTAGACTATGTGCTTTGGACTTGAAACTTGTGATGTGTTGTTTATTTTTATGTTTGGACTTAAGACGTGATGTGTTTTTATGTTTTGGACTTGAGACATGTATGCTTGTGTATTGGTTTGGATTTTGTGATGTGTGAGACTGTTATTTTGTTTAATTGTATCGTGATGTTGTGTTTTGTTAGTAGTTTATTTTAATATTTTAGATTAGTAATTGCTGTTGTGTGTTGATTATTGTGTTAGTTAGTTAGAATTGGACTTACTTTTATGTCTTTTAAAAAGTTGAAAATCTTGTTAATTTTAGTTTTAAACTTTAATTTCAGAACATTGCTACCCTGTATTTTTCTTTTATCTTGTTAGAACGTTTGTTTTTATGTTGAGACTGTAAATCAAAGTTAGCGTGTTTGTTTTTTATGTTTGTACCCATTACTTAGAAGTTTATTAAATCTCTACATGTTAAATTGAAATAAAAATGATAGAAAATTAATCAAAAATTAATTTTACTTATGTTTTTAGCTTTATACATGTAATTAGGGTATAAAAATTCCTATAAGCATATTATTTCAAATTTTCATTCCTGCTTATTTATTTTTGTTGTTAAACTGCTTAATCTGTTAAAAATTTAAGTTTGGGGGATGAAAAATATTTTTAAAACTTGAATTTTATTTATTCTCAAATGTGCTACAAGTGAATTTGATTTGAAAAGAAAAATGATTATATATATGAAGTTATATTAGGGAAGTAAAATTTGATTATATAAATAAGTAAGAAAATTTAGTTAAAATTCTGAGTAATGAAGAAAAACTTTCAGTTAAAAAATTTTTAGTGTAGAAAATATTAAATAGTGTAACTATGTTTAGTAAGAAAAATTGTATTTTTGAAAAATTTAGAAATTTAGACTTTTATTTTTAATACTTAAATTTTTTTTGTTGAAAATAATTTTCAAAACTAGTATTATATTTTTAAGTAAAAGATTTATATCAGGACTTTGTTTTAGGAAATGAGAAGTGAAATTCAAAACCATTAAAGGTCTATCCAGATATAGTAATCCTTGCCTGAAAAAAAAAAGAAAAAGAAAAAGATAAGGGATGAGAAGCTTGAGTATTAGTGTCTAATAAAAAATTGGTTCCACATTTGAATTTTTTAAAGTATAAAACTTGAGAAACTCTTAAGCTTAAGGATATAATATAGTAAGTAAAATTATTCTTAATAAAAAATTTTAAGTGGAAATAATAAAAGGACTAAATTCTAAACTTGGGGAATCTACAATATTTCTGAATTAGATAGGAACTCATATTTTTATCTTTCTTAATATTAAAAATCTCTAAACTTTAAGTTTGTTTCATTTACTGAATATTTTTTCTAAATTGACAACTATATTTCTAAATCTAAATTTTGGTAACTCCTAAAGAAACTCATATACATATCACACTTATTTAGTTTTAAAGATTAAAGTGTCACTTGAGGACAAGTAACATTTTAAGTTTTGGGATTTTGATACACCTAAAATATGTAGTGTTTTTTGACACATTTTTATACCTATTTTTGAGATATTGCGCTTTAATGGAAGGTATTTGTGTGTTTTTCTTTCAGGTACTAGTAAAAAGTTGAAAAATACTAAAATGAGTGAAAAGGGATTAAATTTGGAGTAAAAATGTGAAATTTGTGCAAAAGTGTTTTGGCGCCTAAGCGTCAAATCCGGTGTTTAAACGCCGGTGAAACAGAGAAGGCCGCGTATAAGCGCCAGAGGCCCCGCGCTTAAGCGCCAGAGACAGTTATTTGGCGGTTTTCTTCATTTAGCCGAATTTTGAAGAGACATTTGAGACACCTATTGGCTAAATATGGTGATTATGACCATTAGGAACAAAAATATTATTAAAAGATTTGTGACATGAGGCATCCCTTGGAAGATACATCGAATTTGGACACATTTTGAAGAATTTTCAAGACAACTCTTGGGAAATTTATAAAAGGAAGTTAAGACATTTGAAGGGGGTGCTTGAAAGTTCTGAAAAGAGTTTGAAGAGGAGTCTTAAGGAGTTTTGAGAGATAGTTTTGGATAGATTTTCAGGCACCACACAATTTTACTTTATCTTTTTTGTTTTTAGTTTATTTTGAGAGTGTTGTAAAAGAGAAGAGATTCAAAGTAATTTCAAGAGTTTGGTGGATGATTTAAGATAAGTTTTTATCTTTTGTTTTTAAACTACTTTTGATTTTAATTGAATTTTTGTGTTGGTTTGACAATGATTTCTACTTTTAAACCAAAGTGTGGTTTTGTTTTCTCCATGGATTTTGAGTAGTTTTCTTTATATTTCTCCTTAAAATGATAAGTAATTAAAGTGTTAGATGGAAGTTGTAGAGAGTATTAATCTTTAATGTTGGAAGAAGTGATGATTTAATTTCATGCACTTCATTTACTTCTTGATCTGACTCATCTAGATGTTAAAATTTATTGTGAGAACATATAAGAACCTGGATAATATTGTCTCAGTCAACAATTAGAAAGAATCATATGAGGTTTTATGAATGAGAATGTAATTCATCTGATTTAGTGCAAATAAATAGGAAAATAATCTTTGAAGAGTGTAGAGTTAAAGGACTTTAAAGTGGCAGGTTAAAACCCCCAACTTGATTTATTGTTTTAGGTTCTGATACGAGATGTTAGCCCCCAAGTGGAGGGAATCGAAGGAACTCTGTAGTGAGAGCTGGTATCTTCATTGCCTAGCCGGTATTCAGAACTATTCAAACATTAAATTAATCAATGTTCTTTATAACATCTCTAGTAAGGGTAAAGAATATAATTGCTCCTATTTGACACAACACAATTAGCATACTTCCACAACAAAATTCCTTTACTTATTACTGATTCATGATAAGGAGAAATGTATTTTCTTATCAAGTGATTTTTTTTTACATAAACTCAAGTTATTTTATTTAATTGCCATTGTTTTGTCAAAATATCAAAAATACCAAAAAAAAATTTGAATTTTAATACTGTGAAAATATCTATAGTTTAAGTAATTGTCTTTTTAGAATTGAAAGTTTATTGTTTAATAGTGCATATTGCATAATTTCCCTGTGGGTTCGATATTTAGGTCTTAATCAAAAAGTCTTATATTACTTGATAACGATATGTGTACTTGCGTAGTATCTCAATATATATAAATTAAAGATTTAAATTCTTATTTTCTTCATGATCAAATTTTTTGTTATGTTGCAAAGTAAGGAAATATAAGTGAAAATTATTATTAAAGTTTTTGTTATACTGTTGCATATAAACAGTCGGGATCAACAACCAAGAGTTTTTTATCAAGGAGCATTTAAATGTTGAAATGAGGATTGGGAGTGAAGGATTTGTCTTCAGTGATGAGTTGTTTTCTTGGTTTTGGAGTTCGGCTTTGGAGCTCAGTTTTGGAGTGGAGACATCAAGGCATCCATTGAAGCCATTGGCCTTCAATAGCTTGTAGACATGAGAGTATAATGTAGGATGGTTATGTTGAAGTGAGGGTTGGGAATGACGGATTTGTCTTCAGTGATGAGCTGTTTGCTTTGTTTTGGAGCTCAGTTTTGGAGTGGAGACATCAATTCACCCATTCAACCCTTGGTCTTGATTAGCTTGTAGCCTTGAGAGTACAATGTGGGATGGTTGTCTGTGATTAACTGTAGTTTAATAATATTCTTGATTTTGGACATCAAGAAGTTGGGTTGGGCTGGTGTGGAGATGTTGCCCATTTTGAGTAAAATAGGATTATCAGTGACAAGTTAACTGATTGTGGATTAGTTGGATGGGGCCATGAGGGGGATGCGGAACCTGGGAAGCTGGGGAGAAGGTTTGGTTTGAGTTGCCATGAGGCTATGGTGCTCTAATACCATAATAGAGTTGAGTATTAAGGAAAATAGAGAATATTATATTCGAGGAAGAAGCAATTTGTGATGCATTTTTATCGGCCATTACTGTGTAACTGTTTTTAGTGTTAATACAGATATTAGTGAAAGGTCCCTGTTACAAAAACAGAGGTTGTTACATATTTGCAGCAACAATTAGATGAACAATTTTGATCTAACCCTTGAGATAGACTAGAGGAGAAAATGGTGGTTGTTAAATAGGATCCCACAGTGCCTATTATTATATGAGATGGCATCCCAGGTGGTGGCCATTATATTGAGTGGTTATTAGCTTTATTAAAGTCAAGGCACAATTGATCCTACTCCATAAGTAGAGAATTGAAAAGAAAGAGGAGGTCAATGCTTCTCTCGTTCTCATCACAAAGACAAATGGATGAGGTGAAGGCGATTTCAATATTTTGTTAGATGAAGATGATAGGGAAGATTACTGCAAACAAGTAATCAGGATAAAATAGTGATCTTTAGATACAAACAATTTAGATGAGGGTGTCAAGTAGGTAATAAAGACCATAGCCGGATAGAAAATGATAATGATAATGATAATTAAGGGGGTATACCAACTCTCCATCGCGCACCAGCAAGCTGTATCCTCCTGAGAGAATTGAGTATTAGTTCACGGCCGAATAAATTTTCAAAGCAGATGAGTTCATAGAAGTCTGAAGAATAGAGTTTCATTGGATGGTCCAAAGATTTGCGAAGTATTGAATCGAGAACTAATGCCAAAGTTTTGGTGTCAAGTAATGAGATTAGAGAAAACCAAAGCTAAAGGATAGAAGCACAGCCAATTACCCTTCCAGAATGAGAGAGAACCATCAAAGGACTTGGTCCATGCAATTCTATTAAAGAAATGTCCCTGTGCTTGCAAATATCTCTATTAAATGGGAAGCGGTATTAATTTTACCCTTCGAAAAATCAATGCCAAGCTTTTGGAGAGAGATTTCTCCTTGATAATAAAGCCAGCCATTGAATCATTCTTAACCGAAATTAAATGCCAAATCCATTTACCCTAAAGAGCCATATTTAAACGTTAGAGATTAATAATCCCAAGTCCACTCAAAGGCTCAAAGATAACATTTTTTTTTACATTTTGACCAGTACCAGGCTATCAGCCCTTAAACTCATAAGTAAGCGCACGTAGTCTTTTAAATGGTGTTGATCACATGCTACAACATATGAAAAATAGCAAGTGTTAGGAAATAAAGTGGAATAGCAAGTGGTTACAAATAATGAGTTTTAGTCTTCCCCTTATTTAGATATCTAGAGAGCTGACTTTTTTTTTTTGGGACTATTTAGTTGCAAGTATTTAAAATGTAGTGTAAGGTAAATAATATGTAATTTTAAATACTGAAAATTTTGTGGTTATTGTGAAATAAATTCAGGTAATTGATTGTAGTATCTTTAGTTGAAAGTTAGATTAATCTTAATTAAGAACAAAGAAGAATATAAGCTAGCCTATGGCACGGCACTATTGGGGACACAAGTCATATGTGGGTTGAGGGCTGAGGTCATCAAGCGACAGAGCATGTCGCATTGCCATTGCAGTCTTGGGATAACGTCATCAAGCAATTGACCATCAACATGCAGTCAATTGTCAAGCATGGGCTCGAGGGTATGGGGCAAACGAGATGGGGCGCTGTTTTGGTTTGGTTGGGCAAATGCCGTCGGTTTGATTCATCTCCAGGTGCAATGCGAATGCTTTGTTACATACATGGAGGTTGGGAAGGCTTCCTTATGTGCATTGTATATGGAATTTACCAAAATCTGGTGAATTCCAAATGCACTGAAAATGAAATTTGTTGAGACTTCCAACTTCCTCAACAAGTTACCTCAATTTTATTTTTCTTCCTGTTGAACGCCTGAAATTTCAAAACTTCTGCATTTGCTTTACCCAACTTCTGATTCTTGTAACCAGATAAACACTTTGTCAATAATAGACACCAAGCAAACTTCTTTGGTTTTTTGGCATGGAAAGGAAACCAAAATATTCGAAAGATAACTTTCCCATCTCACACCGTAGAATGAAAACTAAGATGGGAGCATGACTCGAGAGAACATGTGGTAGAAAGAGTATGCATAGACTTCTAGATCTGAAGCTCCTTCAGATAACAACGAGATAATTTTTAAGACGCCGAAGCAGCTTGGCATCAATTAATTGAATGCTAGTAAAGAAAGAAAGGACCAACGAAGAAAACTATTTTTTCAGTCTTTGCTGGCTGCTTGCTAAGTATTCTGTGCATCTCTGCCTGAAACCACGAGCACTTGAATTGATTACTAGGAACCATTGGCAAGAATATAAGAATGACCATGGCTATTTAATTCCATAGTCCAGGCAAAAACTTTGGATGGAAACCTATATTAAAGTCGGTAAAACTTAATTTTTTTCTTCCTTATTCACAATGGAGTAAAATATGGTTATTCCCTTGGATTATTTTCAAACATCTAATTCCTTTACTAAAAAATTTCCGGCTTGTTGCACTTTTTACTTGTTATTGTTTTATTGGTTTCATGAATGTAGAATGAGGGTGATGATATTGATATCCATTAAAATTATGCTCCTTCATTGCAGCAAAAGGATAAGTTCGACCCTAATCTCTTGGAACTCGAGAAAGCGATCCTTGCAAGCACCACGGTAGTTGCAGCACTTCCAGCACCTTCAGCACCCATTCATGAGGCCAAGCCATGGCAAGCCTTCGACGATTAACCAAAGCCAGGGATTGTTTTGGCCAACCAATGGGGGGATTTCACCAGGGTGATTATGTTACTGCCCATTTTAACTCAGAGGTTCCCAGTACTGATGCTTCTTCTTTGGTTGGTTCTTCCCGGAGATCTGTTGGTGGGTTGGAGAAGAAACTTGACCCAAACAAACCAAGCAACTGGACTGGTTTCTAGTATGTACTTACAATTTTGCACAAGGTTCTTCATTCCGTAGCTTTGCTGTTATAAACGATTACTTGTTTTATTCCAGTAAACTGGAATGACTTCAATTCTTTATTTGTTGGGTGGATCAGTGGAATTGTTTTCTTTCTTTTTTTTTAATTACAAGCACTTTTCTTAGAAATTTTTTCTCTGTAAACCAATCACATAATTTAGTTCTGCTTGTAAGCGCTTTAAATAAAATCTTGTATGAATGAAAGATGGGTCAATGTTTCCTCCTGCCTTATATAATATTGTTTATAAATTTATGATTATTTTATACGAATGATACATGCAGATTAGTAATATTGTGGTACGATTGTAGTGAATACCATCATATTATCATCAGAATACCACGTAATATTTCTTCTATTCAAGCAGTCATGGTAGTGATGGAAAAGAGTATTCAAAACAATAAAAATTGTAATCTTTAGGTTGCTAAGCCTAATTGTAATTTCTTTTTATGTCTTCCATGAAACTCCCAGCATTTCGTGTGATCGCAACTTCTCTTTATTAACTTCTATGAAATTCCCAGCTTTTCGTACGCACGTGTGTGTGGGTGTGCACGTGTAAACTCAACTGTTCTCTATCTTCTATGAAACTCCTTCAACTTCTTTATGTCTTCTATGAAATTTCCAACTATCTTTGTGTGTGTGCGCGTGTATATGCGCATGCGCGCGTGTGCGAGTAATCACAACTTCTCTATATGCCTTTAATGTTAAAGTAAATACTTTAGCTACAATAACAAAAGAATTGTCCAATCCAACAGTAAGCTGGTGTTAAACTAAAAATATAAACAAAGGAAAGTAGTGTAAGGAATGATCCATAGCAAACAAATCAAGTTAGCACCATATCTTGATCCACCTAAAGCATTGCTTTGAAAATCAAAACCAATAAATAAGTACATCAGTAGTTGAAGTATAAAGTGTAATAAATTATGTAATTCAACAAGTCTTCTAAGTAATCCCTCTCTAGCTGTTCATATTCATGAGAAAATATTTTCTCATTTCCATTTGTAGATGGTACTTTGTATTGACATTGATTAAGAGAAAATGTGGCCAACATTTTGCTCCATAAGGGGGCATGTTGTGGGGTTCATCAATTAAGTCCCAAAGTATAAATTTATTTATGTAGCTTAATTTTATTAGAAATGATGATCCATGTAGGGCTGTAAACTAGTCGAGCTGGAGCGAGGTCGTGTTCGGCTTGTTTGAGACTATTCGTGTTCGAAATCGGCTCGTGAACAGTGTGTTCGTGTTCGGCTCGAAATTGGCTCGTTAAAATTAAATTGAAAAAAAATAGATGTAAAGTAGTGGATTCGAACCTCGACCAAATATATTCAAAAGAATGCACTAACCACGTTACCACACAAGGTGTTATTATTTAAATATAAATATAAATATATATAATATATTATTTTATAAATAATATATGTAATATATTATTATATAAATAATTATATATTTGTTTTATTTCGAGCTAAAACGAGCCGAACACAAACACTAATATTTGTTTATAAATAATTTAATGATCTATCTCAGGTCGCTATTGAAGTGATACTGATGCCATTCCTAGAACTACATGCCAAAGATATGATAGACATTTCGAGTAGTCTCATTATGTATATTATATTTCTATGTACCCATGAACATATTTAATATATATATATATATGAGGAATGGTCGAAGGCTATTATACGAGCCCTAACCATTGATAGGTGTGTTAATCATTCGAGTACCACACCCTACACACGGGGGAACCCTAACCATTGATAGGTGTGTTAATCATTCGAGTACCACACCCTAAACACGAGGGAATTCAAACCTGTGACCTGAGGGGACTTACCTTCAGAGAGGCTGCTCTACCAACATGCCACGGTAAGCGCATATTTATATATTCCTTATTTTTTTAAAAGACATTAACACCTTATTCAACACCTAATCTATTCAATAGCAGGATTTCTAGCTTGCAACCCGATCGATCTCAATGATGTCAAGAATATGAAAATATAGTATCAATCATACCATAACATAGTATGATCATATATTTAAATTTTACTTGGTCAATTATAAGAGCATAAAGATTTCTAAGAAGAAATCCCATGATCATAGGAGTAAGTTCTCATAATTTATACCACCATAGGTGTATCATTGTCAAGTTCACCAAATTGGAAGGATGATTATGCAAAGGCAAGAATTAAAATCACGGTGTCAAGATTTTGATACCAAAATTATAACTGTAAGAGGAGAAGGAAATAGATTTTGGATAGCTCAAGAGAGAGATGACACTTGAGGAATTAGTTTTCTTTAATATCAACTTATTCATAATGCTCTAAAAAGAAACCTTAGAAGTTCTAAGGGAGTAGGAGATATAAAGAGAGAAAATATTCTTATGATTTGGGGTTGCAATTGATCTCCTATACACTGGATTTTCCATCTTGCAAGAGTAGGAGGAATGACAACCACCTCCTTTTCCTTAGCTTTCCTCCTCTCTTCTCTCTTCTCACATTTTTTTCATAACCTCTCTAGGCCTCACAAAAGCTATTCAAAATGCTTCTCTAAGCTGCCTTAATAACTCTATTTATTTCTTTTTTATTCAGCCCTTTCAACTTTCTCAAGAAGCTCGGTGTTTTTCCCTTGATATACGACCCATCTTCTCCTTGGACATGCTCAAACTTTAGCTGGGTGGTAGGAGGAATGGTAAAAAAAAATTTAAAAAATTTGGCGATAGTGTTGCAAAGCAGAGGCAATAAAATCAAAAGCAAGTTATTGAGACGCTACAAAATGAAGTAGTTATGTTGACCCTGGTGCCTGTGTCACACCGAGTGTAGGAGCAACACATTGGTGCCCAGTTACTTGGTATACTATAAGGCTTTGTGCAGTATTTGGTTATTTTTTGTGTTGTTTCCTTAAACAAAGTATGACTTCGTATGGATGTTTTTGGTCATTTATATCACATGAGGATATAAAATGGTCATAAGATTTTGAAAGTGTATCCATTTATGATCTACAAAAAAAGATGCCAACAAACAAACCATCAACTGACATGTTATGTCTATAAGACATAGTGCACTTATTGGCATTATATCACAATCATACTAGACATATTCTACCATGATCCAACAAATTGAAATGTGATTAATTCTCAATGGCTAAGACATGTCTTACAATGTGAGACAACATGATGTTGTTTATTGGGACATATTGTGTCAATGAACTTGAGTAAGTTGATTAGGGTATTTCTTAGTTCGAGAATCCAACAAGTAGAAGACTGAACTAAAACATGGCATATCATGCACAAGTAATTCATTTTTTCAAAGAGATCTCTAATTAAATCATATTCTATATCAGTTGATCAAATCTTCACACAAGTATAAGAAGAGGATCAAATTAATTAGGGCATGTTTTAAGTTAGGATAATTCTGATAGGAAACCAACCTTATTATCCTATCTTGGTGATCAAATCAATCAAAACATATCCTATCTTAGTTATCAAATTAATCAGAGCATATCCTATGTTTTCTAACTAGTATTTATGTGGGTATTATATCCTCTTAGTTTGGGCATGTCTCATACAAAAGATTTATTGATTATAGATTATCCTACATTAATCAATTTAGTGGAAACAAAATCTTTTTAACAAGAGCATATACTGCATCAAGACTCAATGATTACAAAACTAAACTGATCAAAGCATATTCTTCGTTGATTTATCAATATGAAAAATCTTGTTAAGAAGAAATATCATATATCGGTGATTAATTTAACCAAGTCATATCCTACATAAATGGATAATATAATAGTTTGTTATTTAATTAGACCATATCCTATGTCAAAGATCATCAATTAAAGCTAAACGTGGCTAGAGCCAATTGTGCACCAATAAAATTCTTATGAGCTAAGTCTTATCCTATATTAAAGCTCATAACACAAAGTGACTCAAATGATTAGGGTATATTCTGCATCAATTCATTAATAATAACAAAAAACTAAAATTAGCCTAGGCATAACCTATGTCAACTGGTCAGATAGAAAACCCTTATATAAACAGAGTTATCTTGCATTGACTGATGAAATAGAAGGACCTTATATGGCTGGGCATATCTTGTGTCAATCAAGAAAAATTCCATGTGATTGATGATAATGCCTATTATAAAGCATTTTTGGGATGACCATGGATACATGCATACAAAATATCACCCTATTAGTGTATTAAATAAACTAAGATAAGAGAAGAGTTTTTGTTTCAGAATATTTGCAAATGTTCCCTACTAATGAGATTAAAATTTATGATGATACAAATTTTGATATTCCTTAAATTAAATCTATTTTTTCCATCCTTAAGTGTCTATTAACACAAACAAACTCCTTACCTATTAGTCCCCACTTTTCCAAAAGATGATGAGAGAAAATAAAATAAAAAAAGGTCGATACACCTTTTCTATGATTAGTGGATAAAATCTACTTACTCTAATTCTATCAATGAATTCAAACCATATTCATATATGCACATGTATGATGCTATATTTGTTTAAATATCTACCAGTTTGAAGTTTTTCTTCATGTAAGAAGATTCTAATAATGAAAGATTTTTTGATTTTAATGGATTAGTATACTTGGTGCCTAAACTATCCCGTTATGATTCATTGAATTATGGGTTGACTATCAAGCTTATACCATGAAAACACTTTAGATATTTCATTATTATAAATGTATTATCCATTGGTGAACTACATGTTTTCTCTATATCTCCTAGAGTTAGACATAGTGAGAGTGCTCTTAAATTTTATAACATTGAAAAATATGAAAATTCTATTGATGTAATATTCTTAATTATAATAATTAAATAATAAAATATATTTTATTTTCTTATTATCAGTCTTCATTATTTAAATTTTTGCTACATGATTTTTTTTCCAAAAAAGTGAACTATTTTCAGGGTAAAACATTCAAGGGCATGTAGCAAAATAGAGCTTCTGAGAAAATAATTAATTATATGTTTTTTACACATATAATTATTCTTGCTTTTGCTTCATGTCGAAGGATTTCTACATTAAAGTGTGAGGATAGTACTGATAAATGTGTAAATTATGAGTTTGATGTTAATGATTCATTTCTTGAACTTAAGGTTGGAGTGTCTTTGACTATTAATGAACTTATTCAGGTTAATTTAGATACTGATGATGATCCTCATTTTACTTATATCAACAAATCTTTGTTAGATTCTATGCTTAGGAAATTATAGAAGTTTTAAGGAAATTTTCTTATTGCTTATGTAGAATTATGTAGAAATGTTTAACCTGCCTCACGAGGTAACCATGCATAAATTGGTCATAACTCTTGCTTCATCTCTTATTAAGCAAGTTCTTACGAGATTGCATTCTATTATAGAGCAAAATGTTTTTGAAGAAATCCAAAAGCTTATCGTGGTTGGATTTATCAGGCATGAAATGTACCCTACCTAGTTAATGAACATTGTACCTATTCACAAGAAAAATAAATCTATAAGAGTTTGCATAGAACTTTTTCTCTTACAAATTTCCAAATTTGATGATTGGTATTGCATCATCGAATATGATATTATCTTTTATGTATTACTTGTCTGGATATAATCAGATCCGGATGGTCTTAGAAGACGAGTGAGATACATCCTTTTGCTTTCCCATTTATGTATTTTATTATAAAGTTATGCCCTTTAGCTTGAAAAATTCTTGGGTGACCTATCAACATGCTATGAGGCATATTTTTAATGACTTACCATATTAACAAATAGAATTGTATATACATTATGTAGGTATTAAAAGTCATCTAAAAGAAGATCATATTATTTACTTGAAAGCTATTTTCAAGCACCTCAATAAATGTGATCATAAAAGAAATCCTTTAAAATGCACGTTCAATATGAGTTCAAAGAATTATTGGAATTTATTACCTAATATAGAGGCATAGAGGTTGAACACACAATCATAAAGGCTATTAAAAAATGGAGCCTCCTAAGAGTGTTATAAGACTACTCTCTTTAAGAAAATTTAACATTCCTTAAGAGACTCATATGTAATTTAGCTAAAATATTTCAACCCATTACTATTTAGCAAAGAAAATGGTGTATGTCCATTGGATAAAGTATATCAGAATACTTTTGATGAACTTCAATGTTATGTGTAAATCCACCAGTGTTAGTAGCCCAAATCCTTAGAAAATCTCTTATTCTACACAATGTATTATTGGATGAGTCAGTAGTAGCATTCACTATCTTAGGTAAATGATTAAGCTAAATATAATATATTATATTATTTGAGTCAAAATTACTTTAATGCTAAAATAAAATATTTCATAGTTAAAAATATTATTTAACCTTGATATTTGTAGTTTAAAAATTAAGACATTACATGTTGTCTCATCATATAAATTTGATTTCAAGGTAAAGTCATTATAATATTTTGTTAATCATCCTATAATAGTTGGATGTTTAACAATATGGGCTATGATATTACTTTAGTTTGATATTACATAAATTCCTTAGTGAGCTATCAAAGGGTAGATTTGGGCTAACATTTTAACAACTCATCCTATACCAATCGATTTTCCCTTTATATATAACTTTTTAGATAAGAATTTGGTAATGATTGATTTCCAAAACATAGGAATTATATTTTTTTTTGGATCATCATCGTTAAGGGAAGATCCCACTCAACTAATTCCTAAAATAAGTGTTGGCATTAGTTTGATTTTCGTATTCTTCACTATTTTTGTAGCTTAATAGAATCACTCACTATAAATGAGGTAGAATATGGGGGCTTTAATTCTGATCTTATATACCACCATTCTTATGAAATATCAAGAAGATTAAGATTATGGTGACTCTCAACTTGAGATTGGCCAGATATCTAAAATGTATGACTTTCTTAAGCCTAACTAGTTATTTTATTATAGTTGGGTTAGATCCTTATTGAAAGATATTTTTGAAGTAATATTGATTAAAATATTATGTTTTTTTAATAGCAATATTGAAGCTCTAGCTAAATGGCTAAAGAGTTATCTATCTTGGATAATGATTCTATAATGATAGTAATCCAAAATAGAAAGATATTGTCACCAACATTTCTTGATTTTTGTAAAGCTATGACTTCATATGAACTAATTGCATTTGTGGTATATATTGAACAAGAAGGCGATTCACATAATAACATAAATGAATATTTAACCAAGGAGAAGCTCTCAGAAGATAGCTCTCTAACAACTCAAATTCAATTGCAAGCAAATATCATTTACTCTCATAAATGATTTCTTGTATCAATGGTTATTTGATCAAATATGCTAGCATTATCTTGTGAAAGATGAAGACTTAAAGGGCATGAGAAAAATACAACAAGTGCCATATGTGGGTCTCATTAATTTGTTAATCGACTATATAAGGATGCAAGTGTCAATTAAGTAATATACAAATAAAGAGTCTGTGTATCGATCACATAAAGAATGAGTTAATTTTTAAAAAGGTGATCGTCTAGTACTAATCCTAGGTTTACATTGAAGTGCCGAAATTTTGTAAAATTTTTTAAGGCATCTAAGTCCTAATTATATAAAAAAACAAAACTTAATATGATTGTTTTTTCTATTGTGAAAATCTTACTTTTTTGAATTCAATGGTGTGAATCCTCAATATTCTTCCAATGAATTTCTGAGCTAAATACTGACAATTAGAGATAATTACTCCTTACTATATTCCTAGATAATAGAAGTGTTTGAACATCATCTTATAACTAAGTTATGCTTAACCCTATAAAGTCTCCTAGAAATCCTCAAGTCTCCTATTTGATTACAATCTTATAATTGTAATATTCATATTCCACTAAGTGATTGAGTATTAACTTGTTCTTATAGTTTTGGGTCAATAGTCCTAGATCACAAGAATATTTAACTTTTTAAGTTTCTAATTTGAAAGTAAATAAAGTTTAGAAGTTTAATGCATTAACGTGCAATGAAATCCCCAAAAAGTCTTAGAGTAATCTCATAGATAAAACATGATTCGTCACACTTTCAAATCAAAGAAGCAAAAAAAAATTAGTTCCTAATATGTGAAAAGTAAACAAGACAAATTTTATTGAAACTCAAATTAGAAGTATTTTAAAAACAAGAATAATTGAACCTAAGAAAAATCTTCATTTTCTCCACTTTAATTCTTCCTTGTACATTGATTCTCCATTGAGATTTACTTTCTCATACACTCATAATATAGAAAACACACACACTCACAAACACTATACACTTTATATAACACACACACATACTCCAAATACCTCTCCTCTTGCCAACACAGAGACTAAGTAAGAAATTACTAGTAAGACCTTCTCTCTCAAGAACCCATAATTTAAGAATATGGAGCACCAAAACCTGCCAAAATCATGTAAACTATCAAAGGTCAATTTTGGTATCCTACGCACTGGGCTTAGATGCTAGGTTTCCGGGTTTTTAGTCTTAGGAACATAGGAATCTGTCACTTGAAGCTCGTAGGTGTGAAGTGTATCACTAGTTTTCCAAGTTGGGATAACTCAGTTTTTAATTTGAGCATACGGTTTTTTAGGTTAGGACACCTAGATGCTTGTTTTGAGTGTTGGATTTCCTCCTCTATTTTTTGAGTTGAATGGGGAGATGGTTAAGGCTCTGAGGTACTTGGACTGGACACTTGGTAGTGGAGTTTTTTCTTTATTTTTTATTTTTTTATCTTTTTTTTTGTGAATGATGGATTGGATATCCACCATAGACCTTAAGTATTTCTACCAAATGATCAGATGTGAAATTTGAAGGATAATATACTACCATGCATGATAGAAATATTACATTAATATGAATCTAATCACTTGAATGAGGAAAATATTCAAGATTTGTTGGTCTACAAAATAAGATTTTTCTCTTTCCTTACAGGGATAAAATAGGATTTATTGTACTTTGGGCTCTGGCATCCAAATAAGGGAAAGCCCTCATAATTAATTACAATTAAGGAGTTACGAGTCCTAAGAATACTCTTGATTAAAGTATTGGCTTATGTCATGCATAATTATGTGGTAAGTGTTTGTGAGATTGATATTTTAAACTTAGATTTGATGGACTCGTGGTTTGAAAAGATCTGTGTGGAGTTGAAAGGTTGGAACTTTATTGTTTTCATTCATTCTCTTTTTTTTTTAAGAAGCCGTTTGTTTTTCTGTCAATGTATGATTCCCTTTTCCGATTAAATCTCTCTTTCGGATGATATGAATGATCTGGAGAAGAAAAGAATCATAAGGTACTGACAAACAATAATAAAAACAAATGAGAGAAAGAACGTAAAGAGCTTTCATAAGGTAAACCTTGTGTGATAGCCCAAAAGAGCACATCCAAAATGAGTTCATATTGAAAATGCTTTAGAACACATCCGTGATAAAGACCCTACAAAAGCAACCCACAACCAGAGATTCAAGTGTGTGTGCTTGTTCTAGGGCTAAGACCAACTGCCAAGGGAACACATCCCTTTGGTTAATTACACCTTGGGGAGTACCAAAGAATACTTTCGATTAGATGAGTTATAATTACTAGTATATGGTGTCACAAAAGAAGGTTACCTCATAAGAACATCTCATGACTTTCAAAGCTCTCACTGAGCCATGGGGCAGAGATTCTCTTACATCATAAATGGGTAGCAGCTCGTCGACACACGAGGCCAGTGAATTAACCCGGTCGACTCGTAGGATCCACACTATGCTTCCAAAGCCAAAACAGACCATAAGGGCAGAGGGTGAATCATTGTATCCCAAATAGGTGGCAGTCTATATGAAATCGAGGCCTACAAGATGGCATCAATGTGGCGTCAAAAAGAGCGTCAAGGCACAAAAGAGGTAACAATGAAAGGGTGTAATGATCCTAGTCAGGAAGAGATAGTTGGGTCAGCAAACCATAGATCCGTCATCCCAAGCTATTAGGACCCCAATTCTACCTGATTGTGAAGGTAGTCGACCCAACACAACTAGAGACGCCTTGCTAGTAATATGTGAATTGCATCGTCCAAGGGGACCTCGGTAGCCCTAAGGTCAAAAGAAGAAGGCTTTGATCCTATGACACTATATAGGTAAGAAAAGCAGAGGTGAGATTTATACCTGCCAAAATGGCTAGGATGTCGTTGAAGTGAAAAGAAAAAAAGAAGTCCAACTACAAAGCTTAAAATGCTCTCAACAAAGGGCTTACTCCCCGTATGGGTCTAGAAAGCCACTGACACCCTAAACACACTAAACAATCATGTAAGTAGAAATCTATGTTGAGCCAGTCAGGTTGGAGAAGTATTAGGATTGCTCCTCGGGACATGCATAATGATGCAATTGTCTATTCAAGTCCTAAGCATGGTGGGCCTATTAATATGGCTTGGGTGAAGGTCATGCTATGCAACCCATTTAAAATCTAACCCGAAGGTCATACAGGAAAGCAAATACAGATTTTGAAATGTCCTTAATCTTTTAATCGTAAATTTTAATTAGGCTTGATACGAGGCTAAATGATTCACATGGCTCCCAAGCAAGACCAAAAGGTAAAGAAGGAGAACCAATTCAAGCACATAAGAATGCAAGAAGAACAATATAGCAAGTCAAAAGCAAAATAATAAAATGTCTTGTGTCGCAGGGTCGACAACATATTCTAGAAACTGAAAAGGGCGGACAGACACCGCAGAAGTACATACCTAGTCCTAATTCTATTTATCAATAATATTTATAATTAAGCAACAGGACATGAGCAAATAGGTCATGGTCCCTGTCATGTGGTTCCTCCCATATGATGTCTTGGAACTTGTGGTCGTACCTTATTTCCAATATAAGACTCTCCTAAGTACTAAAAAAAGTACATAAGAAAAGTAAAAAAAAAGACTTGACTCGCACGAAAACATGATTAGCAGAAAAATCTACTAACATGCAACACATATGAGTCATGTCTGGCGGGAGGAGCTAGCAACACCTGCATAAAAGAGTTAGTCATAATCATTACTTCTTCTTCCTTGTTACACATGTAAATTTGTTTAGACATAACCCCTATATTATTAGTACGCCGATTGTAAATAATTTTTGCGGGGTGATCGTTACACCGTATTAGAGGTGTGTTGCTCCAGCTTTGGGATGCACCATCACAACGTGTTCAAGGTATGTTATTACACCGTATGTGGGGGGTGTCATTGCATTATATTTGAGTTGTGTTGTTACATTGTTTTCAAGACGCGTCGTTGCACGGTGTATTAGATGATGTACTACTTTGTCGGGTGCTTCACTGTTATGCAACATACGCTAGAATTCTATAATGAATGTTGTGACTCTGCAAAGAACTTCACCGTAAGGAGCAGGTGGCGGCACAGTGGTTAAGCTCATTCTCCTCCAAGCTTCGATCTTCCTTGGTTAAAAGTCTAGGTCCTCTATCAGGAGCCATATATAACTTTTTATATAGAGTCCACACTATATATACAAAATAAATTCATACCGCTCTGCTTGGATAGCCAAGAGAGGTTCCCTCAATTAAATAATATTTTGTGTATCTTTAAGTGCATTAATGATGTCAGAATTGACTAATTTTAAGCTCGTTGAATTTGTCTCATCGAGACGCCCAATTTGATTATAATGTTGCTAGATTTGAAATCCATTTAACAATCAAATTAAGCACTAAATGCTTTCAAATGTGGCTTAAACAATTTATTTTTGGTTTGATTTGACTTGGATTAGTATCTTACTGGGTCTATCTTGTCAAGCCAGTCAGTTTAACTATAAGTTTGCTGAAATTGAGATCCATATGATTTTTAATTGAAGTTTAAATTTCCTTGCTAAAAAAAAGGCCTCGGGACTAGTGTCACCCCTCAAGATTATTACCCGATGATAACAATTTGTTCATGACACATAATTTGTAATTTCATCTCATTCATATCTTGATAATTTTAACCTAATTTTTCTTAACTTTCACAGTTTTATAATTTTAATCTTTAAATTAAAAAAAAATTATTATTACAACTCGGCAAAAAATAACTTTTAATTAAAAAAACTATTTTTTTATTTAAAACATATATTAAACTGACATTTTTTTTTTCTATTTAAACTCTATTTTATGATGATTCCAAACAATGATTGACTTCCAAGAGGGAGATTTCACCATCTCTCAATAATAAAAAAGTAAATGTGTGCATTTTTGTGTCTATATATATCCAACTAATTCCTTGGAAGTCTGTATAAGATTTCTGTGCTATGTATGTAAAATTACATTGAAAATTACATTGAAATCATAATGGAAAAAATAACTTGCAGTTCAAAGCACGTTATTTTTGTTTCTATTTAAACTCTATTTTATGATGATTCCAAATACAACCCTAAAATAACATAGCACGTTCCCTCTTCCTTTATTTCCTAATTTCAACACAAAACATTCTCAACTTGATTACAACTCTAGTTCCTAATTAGGGCTGTTAAAACGGCTCGTTGTTCGCGAATAGCTTGTGTTTTGTTCGTTAAAAAGCTCGTGTTCGGCTCGTTAATTTCGTTTGATAAGTTAACGAGCCGAACACAAACTAAGATGTGTTCGTTCGTGTTTGGCTCGTTTTGGCTCGAAATACTACTCATCAAGTTTATATATCTATAAGTAGTACTTTAGAAAATTTTAGTTGACTACAAGACTACAAAGATTTATAATCAATTAAAATATTGATTAAGAAAATAGAATAAAAATTATTAAACTAGATTCAAATGATCTTTTAATATAAATAAAAATTTTTAAATCTTGCTCAAACCCTTATTGTCCTATGACTACATGATTAAAGTTGTTAAAAGGACTATTTGTTCGTGAACAGCTCGTGTTCGACTCATTAAGCAAACGAGCCGAACACGAACACACTTTTTGAGCTCTAAATATAAACGAGCCGAACACGAGCTGAGCACGACTCGTTCGTGTTCGACTCGTTTACACCCCTATTCCTAATCATATGTTGTCTAATTAATAAATAGTTTTGATAAATTTAGATACTTATCACCCAAGTCTGATGTATTTACATATCTCACATCCGAACATTCTTATTTAACGATACAACACTTTAACACTTTACTGCATTTAAACTTATATATGAGAAACTGCATTTCACTTTTAAAAAATGATAATAGTATTTATTTTATGTGATATTAAAAATTTGAGTGTTATCTGCATAAATATGGAAAAAATATTGTGTCTGGAGTCTGGACGTAAAGTTATCTCGAGACAACAGACGCGGTACATCGGACAGAGTAGAGGGGAAAATAAAATTGCCCCCGGTGTATCGCGTATATTATTCGGACTTCAGATGCAATATTTTTTTTGTAAATACGAAGAAAGATTTGATATGAAATAGTTAAATATATAAGAATTTTGTGGTTGTATGTAAATACCCCTAAATATTTATGTAATCATAAGCTTAGCATAGAGAGAGAGAGAGAGAGCGAGAGAGAGAGAGAGAGAGAGAGAGAGAGAGAGGGGACGAGGGCAGGGAAATATAGTGATTTTGATTTTCCCCCTTTTCCTCTATTTTTTCGTCCGTCCTCCACTCCATCATCGCTCCTCGAGCAGTTAGATGTCAGCCGGCGACAATGGTTTCCGATCAGGAACTTGCCAGTTGCGTGGAATCTCTTTTCAGGCAAGGCGGCCCTGCCGTCGTTACGTCCATTAACGGGGTGGTCCGCGAGTTGGAGGCCAGGTTCGGAATCGATCTCTCCCACAAAATCTCATTCATCCATGACCAGATTGATATGCTCCTTAGCCCCCGTTTCCCCAAACTATCTTCCACTGGAAGCCACCATTTCTCCCAGATCCCTACCGCATCTCCATCGGCCCACCTTCCTAGCCCTTCGCACGATCCTTCGACAAGCTTCACGGCTCAGATGTCACAGGTAATGGCGGCTGCGGCCGCAGCAAAGGGGGATCACATTAACCCCCACCAGTATCTGCAGCCTCCAGTTGCAACGCCTGCACCTTCTGCTCCTCGGATCTCTGCCCCGGCTACTAAAGAGAGGTTTCGTCCTTTTATTTCTTTTGTTATTTTTTTTCTTTTGAATGTTGTTAATTTTGACGTTGGTTCGCGTTCGTTTGTCTATTTGCTCCAATTGATGACTTGATAATGCCGGTCTCAAGGGAGAAGGGATTCAGCTTGGAAAGTGTTGGGTTAGATGGATTTGGGTTGAAAAGGGGAACGAATTTTTTGGTTTTTTTTTTCTTTCTCTAATGATTTGTTGTTGCCGTTGTCTAGTTGGCCTAACTAGCCTAACTAAGAGGAATATGAAAAAATAAAGATAAAATCATTGGGAAGACCATGAATGATCAAAATCATACAACATCGATAACAACAACAATAACAAACCCTTAATACCACTACGTGTGGCCGGCTACATGAATCCTTTTTTCCATTGCGTCATAGAATGGTCAAAATCATAATGCGATTTAAACCTTAAGTCTTGAAATTTTGTAAGGGGACCATGCCAAGGTGGTGAGACAGGGATAAATAAGATAAAATCTTCTAGATAAATTAGTACTTGATATTTTGTTAATGAGCTTACATTCAAGCAAAAATTACCATTTGCAGTTGTAGTGACTGTGTTAGGATGCCAATATTTCTTGAGGATGAACGATGTGATTCGGAGAATCTCTCTATAAGACTTGAGAAAAGAGAATATTTTACCAAAAGCTCTTAATAAAATGAATTGTGAAATTTTTTTTATTTTTTGAGCTCTATGGTTAATTTGAAATATGTTAAATTGTGTACATGCTGAGTAAGGAATGTATTTAAAATTTTACTTTTTGTCTATTTTGAGTTATTTGTATGATTTATGTTGACTAGGCAATGATGAAAACTGGCATCAAAACATGATTTGGATTAATAATACAATACAGCCTTAAAATGAATTAGTATTATGAGATACATCATATGTTTGATTAAAACTATCATGGATTCATAGCTTGAATATCTTTTATAATTGAGAGTAAGTTTAGTTGATAGTTTAATTTTAAGGGATCATTTGAAATTATTAAGACATTAGCATGCATACTCATAAAGATATTGATTGTCGCATGTAGGTAAAAATTTCATATTTACCAATGGAAAAAATGAACTGCTACTATTATTGCTATGGTATTTAATTCCCGAAATCTGTTATGGGTTGGGTCGATCAATCACGTAAGTATATATGTTAATTAAGTAATATACAATTAAAGATTTTGTGTATCAATTTCACGAGGATAGTTATCAAAATATTCATATCACGAAAATTTTTAGTGTACTATGCCGCTGAATGTAGTTTAAAGTGATTTAAGTGCAATAAAGAAAATCCTAACAATCCTAAAAGAACAATAATAAAAGTAACAATTGACACAAGTTGAAGGAGCAAAAAAGACGGAGAACAACTTTGAGTTCTTCAGAGGTAATGAGGCTTATGCTCCTGTGATACCGATATAGTATTTTTTCTATGTTTTTTCAATGAGTTTCCCTACGTGATAGTTGACAACCAGAGACAATTCTCAGTAACTTACGTTTAGCTCATAAGAAGAGTTAAAAATCATATTGCAGTTAAGAAAGGCTTAAGAATGCAACGTTTCCCAGGATTCCTCAGATCCTTTATCTTGGTTGTAATTTTCTAATGACAATATGTTTATTCTGCTATGTTATTGTGTGTTAGTCAAGGTTGTGAAAATCTGACCGGATTTCGAAACGAAAGGAAGAGAGGTTCAAGGTTCATCGGTTTAACTGGGATCAAACTGGAGGTTGAATCGGATAATGTAATAATTATAAAAGATATTTAAATATAATCAAAATGATGCAATAAAAATCATAATTGTAAAATTAAAAAAATTGATTAATTGTAAAATAAATTCCAAAGAAAAAAATGAAACAACAACAACAACAACAACAAAGCCTTAATCCCACTACGTGGGGTCGGCAAAGGATTCATGTCATGATTTTTTCGACAAGTTTTACGCTGGCTGTCGACTACCTAACGCAACCCTCCACTTTTCGCATCCGGGCTTGGGACCGGCAACGACAGTGTTAAAGAAAAAAATGAAAATTTAGTAAAAATCTTCTCCTTACAATAAATTATATAATTATATTTCTAATGAATAGTAACTTACTAATTATCTTTTAAATTACATATTAATGAGTCTACCAGAATCACAATAGAATGAAAATAATAATTTTATCAATTAATTTAAATAAAAAATACTTAATACTTCTCAAGTTCTTGCATCATTTTGATTATATTACCTAGTTACATATTATTTTTTAAATTTTTAATGAATGATAACCTAGTTTCGTACTATCTTGTAAGTTTCAATAATAAGTTGTGAATTTTTTACATGTTTTCGTTCCATCTCAATAAACAACTAGCTTGAGATATGGCTTTAGGAAATTAAATAATGGGAAAATTTAATAAGCCTCACACTCTTTAGGAAATCGAAGTGATAACAGGCTCCGTTGGTTGGAAAAATCAAAGTTTTATCTTTGCCCGATTCTTGTAAACTAGAACCGGTTGCTGGTTCACCGGTCGAACTGATGGGTTGAGACGATCTGGAATGATTTGATGTTGAAGCTGTTCAGTTAGATGCTCAGACCAGACCACTAACCGGTTCACGGTCAACCTGGCCGGTCCGGTTCAGTTTTCAATACATTGGTGTTAACTTACTCGTTTCATTATGCAGTTAGAAGTTATAGATCTAAAAATGTTTTAACATCTTAATTGTTTAAATTAGAAGTAAACGACGATAACAAGGCTGCCACATCAACATATGAAAATCAAAAACTTGAAAAACTAGTACGAGAGAAACTCACTATAAATATAATGAGAAAAACCATTCTTACATCACAGGTGCATGAAAACAAATTAGCTATAAGATATGAGGTAAAAAAAAAACATGGAATATTTTATTGCAAACATTGAAGATATGAATACAAGAAAGTACGCCAACTTTCAACTATGCCAAGTGTTCTCCACAACAAACCAAGTCATCGTCTTACAATGAAAGACTATCCTCGATATTCCTCACAGAACATCAATTTATCTCTCATACACAAAATCTCAAATCTCAAAGCAAAACTAACCCTAGGAGTTTCTCCCCAAAGAAGATGGAAGGGAAACCCTAGGGTTTTACAAAGAAACCCTAAAACTATCTAAAGATAGCTTCCAACCAGACAACAATCTCCTCTAGATCGTGCCAAAACTCTCATTATGTATCTTTTGCCAAAATTTGAATGAAAAAATCTTGCAAAAAATTTGACTGGTGACGACGTAGCTATGCCTTTGGCTAGCGTAATTATACCGTAGGCCGGCATTGCTATGCCAAGGTTTGGCATAATGTACTTATTTTCTGCCTTGCGTTTTGGTTCCACAACATATGATCAACATCTTTCATCCGCAAATTACCACCAAATTACCTTTCCGTAATATAAACTTATGACAAATATGAAATAAAACATGATATTTAAATAATCAAAACAACATAAAATTGAGTCGTATCAATATTACTCACTAAAGAAAACTACCTCCTCTGTATGTTTTCTTAATGCTTTGGAGAACTCAATTTTTTTTAATCTATTTTAATATCAATTAGAGCTTTTTATTTTCTTACCTCAATCTTTCTTGACATTGGGTCATATTAAGATTTAGAATCGATATTTATTATTAGTGTAAACTACTATAGTTAATTACCCCATCCAATCTTGATATAACAATCTTAAGTAAGCAATTATCTTAGACTCAAATTTTGTATTTGAGGCTTTAATTCAATTAAATGAGAATGATTAGGGGAATAAAGGAAAACTTGATTAAGATCTCATGATTTTCGCATCCTAGGCATGCTAGTAGACTCAATCTTCCAACATATGAGTGCTACAAGCAGTAATGCCTAATGAGTTTGATTAGCAATTTTGGGTTGCCTCGTTTTATTATCTTTAGTCGACCATGATAGAAGTGTGTTTGTGTCAAATATATGCATTCTAGTTCTACATTGACTCATTCATTGGTTGAGGGCCTTCTGCACGGGCTTTGATTGAATGATTTAGAGGCAAACAACATAAACACTTACGATTCTAGACATGACCAACATTGGTTTAGAGGCATACATGGTCATAAGGTATTCAAAACTAGTGGTTTAACTAAAAAATCATGTTGAAGATAAACAAGTGATATTGGTTGATTTAGTTTGGATTGTTTGGCTTGTTAGCATGAAAATTTGCCAATGCTTATTTATTTTGTGGCTTATGTCATTATTATTACTTTGATTGAGAATTGGGTCTAAAATCCTAGTAAAGGCTCATTATCTTAGGTTCAATTTGATGAGCTTGATGGCTCGATGCCTACCCAAATTAATTTGGTTATGACTTATATTTGTTGGTAGGTTTAGTAGGCACGACTTATACCTTTAGGGATGGTGGTTGAAGTAAGTGGATCTTAAAGCTTTAAGCGCAAGGAAGGCCCAACAACTAGTCATGATTTTTATTATAGTGTATACTAACATGCATTTTAACTTGATGACTCATTGGAATCCTAGGACTACTCGATTTTTCAACTTGTTTGATATTACAATACAAGTATTTAATTTGAAGCCTTGTGGGAACTTATGGTGTTTTAATCTTCAGAAGGGCATATTGGAAATTTGTTACCTTTCGTAGGACGTTATAATCATCTTGGGTTCATTGTAACATTTTGATGAGGATTAGTTCAAAGTTTGAGATGTAATTATCACTTTTTCATGAAGTGTTTGCATGAAAGTTGGTGAACTAAGCTTGCTTTTTAATGCATTCATGCACTTTATTGTGCATTAACATAGTTATTGGTGTACTAATATAAGTGTTTACGTCTGTAAATCATATATGGATAACTAAGTTACATGTACGGGTTAGACACCTCTAAACATATTTTATGGTAATTCAATGCTATAACTTGTTTTTAATGTGTTTTCATGCTTGTTGGTGGATTTACTTTGGATATTATTGCACTTGAATGAATATCTTCAAGATATTTATGGATATCTTGGATGTCCAAAGCAATCTATGTTCCTAAATTGTTTTTGGGAATGTTTTGATGGAATAACTCACCTTTTAAAGCAAGCTCAGGTGTATAAAGCATTTACGAAGTTTATGAGTTCAAGTATTTAAGCATTTAGCTTTTTGAATGAAAAGTGATGATTATTTTTATTTTGGTTTGATCCTGCTTCTTTATGAATTGATGTTATCCTGCCTTTAGAATCTCTGCTCTTGAATTTGTCTATGCATTCTTAAGAGGATGTTATATGTGTAGTTTTTCTTATTTGCTTTTTTGATGAGAAGTTATGATACGTTAATTTCAGCTTACGGGAGATAACTGTCATGTGAGGCTTTATTAAATGAACGTTGGCGGTGTCTTATGAGGCTTGGTATGTAACTTGACAATAACCTAGCCAAAAGAGTTTCTTGCACGCTTTAAATTGGCTCATTGTGTGAGTTTATGGATTGTAGTGCAAGCTTGTTGTAGGCAATTCTTATGATTCTAGCTACATTAATGTGAAAAAGGGCCTCTATAGGCTCTCAAATGACATTGATCTTTGGAAGTGATAAGTGCGCTGTTGGTTCTCCATGAATGTCTTAGGTCAATTCTCTAAGATGAATTGCATGAGAGATGGTTTGATCTTTTTTAAGTAGCTTCAATTGGGTAGAAAAGGATCTTTTGTGGCAACCCTTGAGAGGCTATTTGGGGTTAATGGGATCCATAATTTTTGGAATGATCTTTTCTTGTTCTTTTTATGTCAGCTACCTTAAACAGGTTAAAAGAACAAGGCATTTGTGGGAAATTTAACAAGGTTTTGTGGTAACTCATTGTTTGAAAACCATTCCAGATGGATTGCCATAAGGCATGCTTATATTAAACATATGTAAACGTATCAGTAGCTCAATTTCATTTACTTTCTGTTGAAATGGCTTTTTTAATTACAGCAGTGAAATCTAGTCCCTCAATGATGATTGAAGTAATGTTCTGAACATATTGACACACCATAATCTCAAATCATTTGATTGTGTGACAACCCAAAAGCAGTCATTGAATTTCAATATGGAAGTTGTTGGCAACAAGAATTTCTTTTCTTGGTTTGGGATCAATGATTCAACGGCTTCATCTAATCAAATTGAAGATCAATGTTTTTTTTAGTGACTCACAGAGGATTGATTCTTCTTCTTCTTCAAAAGTGTTAACTTTTCCATGATGGCTTCTGTTTCTTTCTTCTTTTAGAACTTTCGTTTTGTTCATTGGTAGGAATCTATAGAACTGGGATGGCTGTTTCCTCTACTGGGTTAGATTTTCTCGTGGATAAAGGAGTGGTATAGTGGCTTATTGTTGTTGGCGCTGTGTGAGATGTAGACAAAGATTCATTGTGCTATGAACGGACTGTTTGGCATCATTTGCTTATTATGAAAATAGCAGAACCACATAATGCATGGAAAATAATACGAGAATGCAAAGTATTGTTGTAATCATTCGACGTAGCAGGAGATATATTATTATAAGCTTAGGATGGAGTTACTTGAATTTGAGTGTTATGAATTATTCAAATGCTAAAGAGGGGGGTTTTTTGTGGTGTTGACATTAATAATAAGCTAAAAAGGATAAAGGATTGACAGTTAAATTTGTGAAGAAAGGAATTTGAAAAAAAATGTGCTAGTAATAAAACATGGATATTTAAATATAGAAGTTAAAAACTTTAAAAATAATAAGGAAAATCAAATTACACTTGAATTAGTTAATTAATAAGCTTTATCACATAGTTCCATCAATTAATCCATCTCCAATTTATGAAAATAAATTATTATGTAATTATTATTTTTTATATTTTTGCCTAAATATACAAAGAACATAGATTTTAGATAGCATAAAAGGACTTCAGATAATACCTTAGTAAAGTAACGTTGGAGCAATGGGGATGCCATTAAATAATATAATAAAAGTTATCATGGCTGTGGTACTTGATGCGTGCTAGAAAATTCGTGGCGGTAGAGTAATTGATTATCGTCTTAGCGTTGCACGAGGATTCAACACACACTCAGATAAAGATAAATTGAGCTGTGATCACACCAGAAGTTTTTACGTGGAAAACCCGTAAAAGGGAAAAACCACGGGGCCTGGCCCAGTTGTAAAATCCACTATAAGTTGATGATTACAGATGCCCCTTGTCCCATAGGCGGGAAATGGTTACTAGCTTTTCACGTTACAACGTCGACTGATGACGTCTAGTAAGCCGTGATTGACGGAAGTCAACGGTGATTTGCGGCGTTTAACGGTGGCCGACGATGGTCGACAGAGGTCTACGGTCGTTGTCGACGGTCATTGGTGGTCGACGGCGATCAACGATGTTGAGGATGATCGTGGACTTAAGTTCTCTCTTAAGCCTCTCCCTCTTCATGTGGGGGGTGAGACTCTATTTATAGTGTTTTGAGTGCAATTAATGCAGGAATATGAACCATTTTAATCGGACAGTCCGGAGAGCTTCCCTTGATCAGATGTCGTTTGATGGACATTTGAGTGCCTTAACGATGTCGGAATTGAGCAATCTTGGGCTCGTTGGATTCGTTTTTTCGAGATGCTCGATTCGACTATAAACTCGCTAGATTCGACATCTGTTTGACCTTTCAAATGCCTCCGAAAATCCCGTATTAGTGGTTTAATGACTTGATTTGAGCCTGATTTGACTCGGATTGGACTAACTTGTATATCATTAGGTCCGTTTCATCGAGCCAATCAGTTTGACTATAATTTTGCTGAAATCGGAGTTCTGGATGACTCGTAATTGAAGTTTGAATGTTCGTGCTCAAAATATTGCATCGAGATTCGTGCTGGATTATGATAATTTGTTGGTGGCGTATCAGTTGCCCTTATTTTCGGGCAATTTTAATTTCTTCGTCCGAAAATATCAAGATGTAAAAACTTTTCATTTTATAAGTCATAAAAAATTATAAATAATTTATTATCATTTGTATGCATATAAGACTATTTTTATCCTTTATAAATAAAGAAGTTGAGCATAACTCAGTTGATGAGTGTCTTTTGTCATTCATAAGTGGTGGGGGTTCAAATCCCACCAAAAACAAAAATAAATATTTTTTTTACCAGCTCAAAACCTGACCCGTGGATTCAGAACCCGCGACCCATACGTGACCCAGCGGGTCATGCGAGACACGACGGGCCAAGAGAGGAATTTGAAGCGGGTCACGGAGGATTAATTAAAGCAGGAATTTGAATGGTTAAAGAAGAATTTGAGCAAAAAAATTCATGCAGATTTTTAAAATTAAAACGGTAGAATTTGAAAAGTCAAATTAAATGGAAAATGAAATGAAAAGTTCTATTTTTTATTTTTTATAATTTGAGTCATAAAAGCAGAATTTGAAAGACCAAAGTAAAAGAAATATGAAATAAAAAGTCTTTTTTATTATTATTATATATATATATTTTTAATAGTGTGTATTTAATGTTAAGTCTCATATCATGCCTATAAATAGAGGTATTGAATGAGGGGAAAAATCACAAGTGAGGAGGAGAAAAAAATTATCCGGCGTTGCAGGGAGTAGTTGCGGTGGAGCAAAGTGTTGTGGAGAAGAGTTGCGGCGAAGCGGAATAGTTGCGGCGGCGAAGCGGAATAGTTGCGGCGGCGCGAAGAGTTGCGGAGAAAAGTTACGAAGAAGAGTTGCGGCGAAGCAGAATAGTTGCGGCGAAGCGGAACGTTGCGGTGCAGAGTTCCGGCGAAGAGTTGCAGCAAAGTGTTGCGGTGCAGATTTGCGGCGAAGTGTTGCGGTGCAGATTTGCGGCGAAGAGTCGCTGCAAAGTGTTGCGGCGAAGAGGAAAGTCGTCCCCGTTCTGCGTAGCAGGCAAGCAACGTGATCTTCTTTCTCGTTGCAGCGAAGAGGAAAGTTGTCTCGGTCCTGCATAGCAGGCAAGAAACGGGATCTTCTTTCTCGTTGTGGCAGGTTGTTGCGGCGACACGACGCGTTGCGGGGAAGAATTGCAGTGGCGCGACGCGTTACGGTGGTACGTCGCGGTGATGTGTTGCTGCTTGATGACGCGTTGCGGCGATGCGTCACGACAACACGTTGGACGAAACATCGTGGTGGTGCAACACATTGGATGTTCAATGTCACGTAAGAAGGTTACCTTGGAGATAAATCATCAGTGACCTTTGACTAGACTGAGGCTATGCATCATAATATTACTTGATGATGTTAATTTGTATGAGAGGAGTCAACGAAAGTCCACTGAGGACTTATTAACTCATCCGAGGTTGTTTATAGAACATTGCTCGCTCATGAACCTGTGTAGAAGGGATCATTTGTAGTCTACTAAGAACTGTTAACCTATCCAGAGTTGTTTACCGGAGTTAAAACTCGACGATGTTAACTCATATGGAAGATGTTAGATCAAATCCCCCTGGGAATGATTGTGCTTTGACTAAGATACAACCGAAGTTGTGTATTTCTTGGGTCAAGAGCATGATATGACTCGTTGACGAGCCTTTGTACTTTATAAAGATATTTTTATGTATAGGAAAGTAAGTGAATAATACTTAAGATACATTGATTATGCATGAGCTGCAATGTAATAACATATGTGGATTACATGATTGAAGTATTACTGATAATACTTGCGAAGATTTTCTGCATTCCAAGTCCGGGGTAGAATTTTCCCATCTGAATCTTTGAGTTTGAAGGTTTCAGGCTTGATCATGTTAGCCACGATATATAGGCCTTCCTAGAGAGGAGATAGTTTATTGCGTTGGGGACCATGACCGGTGGCTTCAATGCTACGCAAGACCAGGTCACCGACGGAGATAGGTCAAGGTTTGACTCTTCGGTTGAAGTAGCGAGCAACTCTTTGGCGGTAGGAAGCAGCTCTGAGGTGGGCCACATCGCGTATTTCCGGGAGAAGATTTAACTGTTGTCGGAGCTTTTCTTCATTGCTTTTCGATTCAAAAGTCTTGACTCGAGGGTTTGGAATTCCGATATCAACGGGAATGACAGCCTCGGTGCCGAAACACAGGTTATATGGAGTTTCTCCAGTTGGAGTACGCGAAGTTGTGCGATAGGCCCAAAGGACGTTGTGCAACTCTTCTACCCATTGCCCCCCAGCCTTCTCAAGTCGAGTTTTCAATCCTTTGAGCACAGTACGATTCGTCACCTCTGTTTGTCCATTTGTTTGAGGGTGCGCTACAGCAGTGTGCACCAACTAAATGTGAAGATCTTTGCAGAATGATGTTAAAACCCTTCCAGTGAATTGAGTCCCATTATCAGTGATAATCTTCGCAGGAAGCCCAAAGCGACAGATGATGTTTTTCCAGACAAATTGTTTTGCATTTGCCTCATTGATCTTGGCAAGCGGCTCTGCTTCTACCCATTTGGTGAAGTAGTCGACAGCTAGGATGATGAATTTTCGTTGTCCAGTAGCTATCGGAAATGACCCCATGAGATCTACCCCCCATCGAGCGAAAGGCCAAAGACTTAGAAAAGAAGTGAGTTCCACTGGCGGTGCATGTGTAAGATTGGAGTGTAGTTGACAATTCTTGCATTTTTGCACAAACTCTAATGCATCTTGCTTGATCGTGGGCCAGTAGAAGCCTTGCCTCATTATCTTAAGAGCAAGTGTTCTGCCATCAAGATGCTCCCCGCATATTCCGGAATGAACTTCTCGTAGAGCATAATCAGCTTCAGATGGAGGAAGACACTTGAGATATGAACCTACAAATGTCTTCTTGTACAGTTCATTCCTATAAGGATGAAGTTGCCCGCCATGCGTTGAATACGAATTGATGTCGTAGCATAATCTGGCAGTGTTTCGTCTTGGAGGAAAGAGATGATGGGATCCATCCAAGATGACTCCCTTGGGTCATCTATAGACAATATCTCTCATGGGCCACGGATGCTAGAAAAATGTATCTCTTCAATATACCTTCTTTTATAGAGATCTTCAGTTGTTGAAGTTGCAAGCTTGGAGAGGGCATCAGCTCGGGTGTTATGCTCCCGAAGTATATGAACGAGATGACATGTGTCAATTTGGGAGAGAAGTGTTCTTACCAGATTGAGATATTGCACCAGTTGTGAGTTATGAGCGTCAAATTCGCCTTCCACTTGGGATGCAACGAGTTGAGAATCAGTGTAGATAATCATATTTCGTACTTCACAGTTGATGACAAGCTTTAATCCGGCGACAAACGCTTCATATTCAGCAACATTATTGGTGGCCGGGAATTTCAAACGAAGCCCGTACTCCAAAATGTTTTTTTTTTGGGAGATGAGTAGTATTCCTGCACCAGCTCTTGAGTTTCCAGATGCTCCGTCTACATATAGTGTCCACTGAGGTGGCTGTGGAAGAGAAGAGGGTGGTTCATCAGTGGTAGACACTGTACATTCTACCACAAAGTCGGTCAACACCTGTGATTTGATGTTTGGTCGCGGTAAATAGTGGATGTCAAATTCTCCCAATTCTACTGACCATTTAACTAATCTTTCTGATGCTTCTGGTTTTTTGTAGGATAGCCTTCAAAGGGAGTTGTGTGTAAACGCCAATAGTGTGAGCTTGAAAGTACGGACGAAGTCTCCTTGCTGAGAATATCAGGGCTAGTGCAGTCTTGTCCGCCATCGGATAGCGACTTTCTGTATCAGAGAGAACTTTACTGACGTAATATATTGGTTTCTCGATTGTGTTTTCTATTCTGACTAGGACAGAGCTTATTGCATGAGGTGAAATAGCCAAATAGATAAATAACATTTCCTCTTGGATGAGTTTTGAGAGAAGGGGCGGAGAAGCCAGATATGCCTTAAGTTGTTCGAAAGCGATCTGACAGTCATCTGTCCATTGAAAACCAGTGTTCCGTGCTCCTCTTAGTATTTTGAAGAACGACTGATACTTATCTCCAGAACGAGCTAAGAACCGGGATAGGGCGGCTATACGACCATTCAATCGTTGCACCTCCTTGATGTTCCTTGGTGGCACCATCTCTTTCAATGCCTTGATTTTTTCTAGGTTTGCTTCAATCCCACGATGGGTAACCATAAATCCCAGAAACTTCCCTGATGTGACCCCGAAAGCACATTTTGTCGGGTTAAGTTGTAAGTCATATTGACGAAGGAGTTGGAAACATTCCTCCAGATGAGAAATGTGTTGGGATGCTTCCAAACTTTTTACTAACATTTCATCAACATAAACCTCCTTTGTACGCCCGAGAAGGTTTTTGAAGACCTTATTCATGAGTCGTTGATAAGTTGCACTAGCATTTTTTAACCCAAATGACATGACCTGATAACAGTATAATCCCTTATCTGTTTGAAAAGAGGTGGCATCCTCGTCCATTGGGTTCATCTTTATTTGATTGTATCCTGAGTATGCATTCATAAAGCTTAGCATCTGATGTCCACACGTGACATCAACGAGTTGATCTATGCGCGTGAGGGGAAAACTATCCTTCGGGCAAGCTTTGTTGAGGTCTGTATAGTCGACACACATTCTCCATGAACCATTAGTTTTTTTCACCATGACGACATTGGCCAGCCATGCAGGATGGTGTACTTCCCGTATGAACTTTGCTTCGAGAAGCTTATTGACTTATTGTTCAATAGCTTGTAAGCGGTCTGGGGCAAAACTGTGCTTCTTCTGGATAACTGGTTTAAAGGTCGGGTCTACCTTTAAAGAGTGCATGATTATTTCTGGATCAACTCCAGACATGTCGGCTAGAGTCCATGCAAAAATGCCTTGGTTTCTTCGGAGAAGATCTACATACTCTGACCTTTTCTCATCGGAGAGTAGGGAACCAAGCTGCACTATTCTCAAGGGATGTTCGTCAGAAAGTGGGATTTGAACCAAGTCTTCCACGGAAGAAGCCCGTTGAGATACATCTTCATCTCGAAGATCAAAGTTTTCAATGCTAAGTGTCATTGACGGACGTGGTTGAGCTTGTCTGAGGTAGCATGATTGTGCTATCTGTTGATCACCTCGCACGACGTCAATCCCTGCTGGGGTTGGAAATTTGATCTTCAAGTGTGTTACAGAAGTCACGACGCCAAAAATTGATTGCAGTGGTCTCCCGAAGATAGCATTATACGCCGATTTTGATTTGACAACGATGAATTGAACTGAGTGGGTTATCTGTCGAGGAAAATCTCCTAAGATAACTTGGAGATTTATTGTTCCCTCGACCCTCACTGGTCGATTATCAAAACCATATTATGGTCCGGATGCAGGTTGAAGTCTTCCCTTGTCAATCCCAAACTGAGGAAAGTTGAATAGAACAAGACATCGACAGAGCTCCCATTGTCGATCAAGATCCTCTTTACGTTATAGCAGGGCTCACCAATTCCTGCGCTAATCATGAGAGAATCTTGGTGGGGAACTCGAACTCCTTCCAGATCAGAATCATCAAAAGTTATAGGCTCGAGGCGCAATTTCTTCTGCATTGGTTCGCCAGGTACAATGACAAGGACTTGATCAATCAGCGATGGGCCTCCAGCAATTGTTTGAATTTCTCCAACTACTGGTTGACCCCCATGTTGCTGACTTGGTGTATGTTGCCCCCCAGTAGGAGCATTATCGATGCCAGCTGGTTTGTTTTGTACAAATCGACCGAGATATCCTTGTTTAATTAACCTTTCAATTTCTTCCTTGAGCTGCTTACATGCTTCAGTGGAGTGACCACGACTTCGATGAAATTGACAGTACTGTTCCTGATTCCCTGAGTTAGGTTTTAGGGCATGAGGTCACTTAACAACTTGCTCATCTTTGATAGCCATTAAGATGTTAGCACGTGATGTGTTGAGTGGTGTATACTCTTTCTTGGGTCGATATTCAGTTCGTTGGCCTGCAGGTTGAGGGAGGATGTCGCGATTCTTCTGTTGTTCAGACTTTCTCCGTTGCGAAGATTGATTATTATCTCTAGTGTTACCTTTGCGCTTTCCCCCAAATTTTTCAAATTGTTTCTTATGTGCATTGATGGCCTCGTCTGCAGTGATTTGGGACTCAACACGGTGGACAAGGTCGACATAAGAACGAACTGTCTCCCGCATTAGTGATGAGTAGAAGGGTCCTGGGCGAAGCCTCCCAAGGAAAACCCCCCTAAGTAACTCTGGATCTACTCCTGGAATTTGACGGGCTTCAGTAGAAAATCTGCGGAAGTAGTCTTTGAGTGACTCTCCTTCATTTTGAGGAATTCCCGAGAGATTGGATGAATCCTTGATGATCATTCGATTTGCGATGAACTGCTCCGCAAAAAGTTTTGCAAGCTCTTTAAATGTGTTTATAGTGCCCCCTGGTAGAGAGTAGAACCAAGTTCGAGCTTGTCCTTTAAGAGTTGCCGGAAACACTTGACACAAAAGCGCATCAGAAGCACGTTGAATGTGCATGATAGTTCGATAATGATCAATATGCTCGTAAGGGTCAGTTGTCCCTTCATATGTATCGATGCTCGGAAGCTTAAAGCCTATTGGGATGGGGTGTTGGAGGACCGCATTCGCTAAGGGAGAAGATTCATGGATGTTACGATGAGCGTAGAAGCGATCCTTTTTCTCTAAGGGGAACTCTTCCCGGACGAGACGTCGTAGTTCATTGTGAATGGCATTATCTGGAATGGCGGGAAGATGTAGCGATGTCGGGTGAGCTGCACGAGATGGATGAGTGGAGCTTGCTGTATCTAGGAGTTCAACATCACAACCTGACAGGGGATGTGTTCCTTCCTGAGGAGGCGGGCCGGCATGAGTTCCTCCGAGCGGTATGTTTCTCGTACGTCGCAGAGTTAATGGTAAATGAATTTCATCCAATGGTGTAGGCAGCGATTGTTGAGCCCCGCGTAGGAGCTGTAGAATCTCTAGTTGAAACTTCTCCATTCTACGCATTCGAGCTTCTTTTGAAGGACCCGAAACATCTTCATTGGCAGGATATCGTCTTCCAGGGCTGGAAGACGAAGAAGCATGCTGCCCTTGGCTTCGTGATTGCTCCCTGGAACGATGGGTGTTGGAGCGGGATGCTCCATTATCATGAACATTGTGTCTGGTTGCCATGTAGTAGATCGTGTAAGTACTTTAGTTGTGGGATTGAAACTTTCCCACAAACGACGCCAAACTGATGCGTGCTAGAAAATTCGTGGCGGTAGAGTAATTGATTATCGTCTTAGCGTTGCACGAGGATTCAGCACACACTCAGATAAAAAT
>NEWO01000043.1:1242507-1256772 GCA_003013225.1 Phalaenopsis aphrodite | reverse complement strand
CACGTTACAACGTCGACTGATGACGTCTAGTAAGCCGTGGTTGACGGAAATCAACGGTGATTGGCGGCGTTTAACGGTGGCCGGCGGTGGTCGAAAAAGGTCTACGGTAGTTGTCGACAGTCAGTGGTGGTCGACGGCGATCAACGATGTTGAGGATGATCGTGGACTTGAACTCCTTCTCAAAGCCTCAAGTTCTCTCTTAAGCCTCTCTCCCTTCATGTGAGGGGCGAGACTCTATTTATAGTGTTTTGAGTGCAATTAATGCAGGAATATGAACAATTTTGATCGGACGGTCCGGAGAGCTTCCATTGATCAGATGACGTTTGATGGACATTTGAGTGCCTTAACGATGTCGAAATTGAGCAATCTTGGGATCGTTGGATTCGTCTTTTTGAGATGCTCGATTCGACTATAAACTCGCTAGATTCGACATCTGTTTCACCTTTCAAATGCCTCCGAAAATCCCGTAGTAGTGGTTTAATGACTTGATTCGAGTCTGATTTGACTTGAATTGGACTAACTTGTATATCATTAGGTCTATTTCATCGAGCCGATCAGTTTGACTATAATTTTGCTGAAATCGGAGTTCTGGATGACTCGTAATCGAAGTTTGAATGTTCGTGCTCAAAATATTGTATCGAGATTCGTGTTGGATTATGATAATTTGTTGGTGGCGTATCAGTACTAATGAATTGTGTGCATACCTCAATTGATAATTGTACAAGACATGTCCTCCCTCTTTTAGTGGATTTATTGATCTTTTAACTTAAGATTGTTAGATGAGAGTAAGATATTTTATAGGATGTCTTGACAATTGGTTGGTATCATTGGTCTAGTTTGTGCTAGAAAGTAAAGTTGAGAGGTGGCAACTAGGATAACAACTAAAATTTGGAGGAAAACCCAATGCTTTAATTACTTTGGATAAGATTATGAAAAAATTTAGGGGTTGTTTGGTCGGCAACAAAATGAATGTACTGATTTATTTGCAATAGCTTTAAAAATTCAAGCATTTGGTTGGAAGAAAAATCAATGCAGTTTAAAATTTCAATATATTTGGAATTCATCTTCTAGTTCATTTTTAATTTATTTAGATCTTACTGGATTTCAACGAATTTCAAATATACTGCTTTGTGTAAAGTGATGTTGCTCCCTGCTCATCGTCACTGCGTTGTCATGACCCGACTCAAAAGCTTGAAATTTCCAAGACATAACGAACTGACGGATGATAAAATTTCAGAATTCCTACATATATAAATATATGATACTCCACAATAACATTCAGCCATAAAAGAACCATTAATTACAAAATATATAAAACATCATCAAAACCAAAAATATAAGGACATTCAGTACATAATAATATAAAGCAATTAAAAATATAAATATAGAAATAATATTATCTGATACCAATTCTCATTTAATCCATTTCTTCTATAGACAGCCTCTTATGTTAGTCATTTCAATTCATTGAAGTTTCTTCTGGAAGAAACATTTAATCAACATAATACCTTTGAAAATAACACAGTGAATAATCATAGTTCAAGTATATATTAAACTCTTATGCATATGCTCCAACATTTATGTAGTCCAAAATGATAAAATAATTAAATTTTCCTTTCGTAAAACCTTTTTCTATGATTTAAAATCTTATGATATTTTTTAATATATTTTCATTTAAGAAACCATCTCATGATCATTGTCTAAAATGTTTGTACTAGTTAAGACAACTATTTTATTTTCATTTTTTTCAAATATCTTTCATTATTGTTTTTGTGCACAAGTACAATAGCATTCTTAGCTAGTATCATAACTAGGGGACTTCTGATTGACTTAAACTTTTAGTTCATTTGATTTAGGGTTAAAAATCAGATGGTTGAAGTAAGATGTTCTGACAAATTATTGTCAAAACAAACTGAAATTAAAATTTTGACTTTCTAAACTAGCATAAGCAGATAAAATAAGTTTGTAAATAAGAAAAACCAAGAAAATAAAAAACATTTTTTTTAATTTAAGTTTTATGGTTAAACATTTAAAATTAGGTCGGTGCTTCCCTTTTATATTAAAACCAACTACTGAATTTATCTCAAAATTCATTGTAATATTCTTCGCAATGCATGTTATCTATGAACTTACAAGAAAATCATCTTTTATCTTGTTTCACAACCTTATATATAACTACTTCTAGTACTTCTACCTGAGTACTAAAGTTTTAAACTCAAGATATCAATCTTTTTAGCTTTTTCTCTAACTCATTTAGTTTATTGAATGCATAAGATATTTATCTTTTTATAAAACATAATGTCTACTAATTTCATTAATTTACCAATAAGAATACCTATATTATAAGTTTCTATCATAATATTAGTTTCATGGTTTAATATTTTTGCTTCCATTTGTCCATAATATGAGAACACTTGCTTATTTAAAACTACATCCGAGCACAGTTGTGGCGACCCTTGTATACTTTTTAACTGTATTTAGGTTATGCTACGTGTCGCTTTCAAGGACACCCTAACATTGATACATTGATTTAAATGATTCATGACAAAGTTTTTTAACAAAAAAATTAATACAAGTTGTTAACTGCCTAATGCAACCATCCATTTCTTACATCCGAGACTTGGAACTCGATAATAATAGTGTAAACATAGCGTGAAAGACTAAATTTCTCTCTTGAGAAGCTTTTGCATTGTCATCATAATGAAAGCAACACCGACATTAATCAGATAATCATCAATGTGTGTTTAGCTTTCATAAAAATTCTTGGTGTGTTTTTGAGCTATTTATTTTCTTCTATTTATTTTCTTTTGATGATTTAAATTAGGCTACAAACCTATTCCTAACAATAATTGTTTTGTTTACCACTATAAGATAAACTCACGTATTAAAAAGGCGTTTGAGGTGCACATCATTAGGTGTGTCTTAAATCAGAAATAATCATCAATGGGTTGAAATTGCATAAAATTCTTGGTATGCTTTTGTGCTTTTTGGTTTCTTCTATTATTTGCTCTTGATGATTTTAATTAAGGCACAAACATGTTCCTAACAATAAGTATTTGGATGCCCCTATAAGATAAATTAATGGATTAAATAGGTGTTAGAGGTGCACATCATTAGGCATGCCTCAACATGAAGTATCCAAACAGCCTTAGGCTTACCCTTGAATGGTTTGAGTGAGACTTACACTTTTTTGGTTGTAGCATACACCTTGAAACTTTATGCCTCTAGGTATTTGAGGTTGGTACCTTAAATTTATAATATAATATGAAGTGAACAAAACTTTGTTAGATAATATTATGATATAATAAATATAACTTGTAATATTTTCTAATTTTAGTTTTAAACTCGCTTTGATCTCCATGTTGATGGTTTATGTCTATATATACATATATATATATATATATATATATATATATATATATATATATACATATATATATATATATGTATGTATATTTTATAAAGGAAATCAGTATTTAGCAGAGGCCCAAATACCGATTTCTCATGCGTTAGGCCCCATGATGAGAGCCCCCGCAATGTGCCCGTCGCCACTGAGGATCGAACCCGTGACCTGAGGGGACTTACAGTGAACCCCGCCAACCAACATGCCACGGCTTTGGCACACACACACACAGATATATATATATATATATATATATATATATATATATATATATATATATATATATATATATATATATATATATATATATATATATTCCAATTTGAGGATTACAATTCAATCTACCTTGAAGTTTGCACCTCACTTTACTGAGGCAAAATGCCTTTTTTTTCTGATTTTACCATTTTACAGCTTAGATAAACAACATTGGATAGTGTGCTTTTATAGAGGGAGTGTGAAGATCCGGAATTCAGTTCCATGAAATGTATTATAAATGTGATTGATGATTATATGATCCATTCCTTTTTCCATATATCCATTGGTAAATTAAAAGAGAGGCTTGGAACAATGGTTAGGTTGATTACATTCTTATCTAGACGCCATATGTTCATTTCATGAGAGCAATTGTGTTGTGAGTACAAGGTTACATGCACCAACCCCTCCATGGACCTTGCACTGGTAGGAGGATAATGTATCGAGTATGGTCTTTACATGTTCATGGGTGTATCCGTTTGGTTTCCTGTTACTTGCTACAAATTCTAGTAAAAATTTGTCTTGTCGCAATTCAATTTTATCATCTCTCTCTCTCCACCCTAACCCCACCATCGGTCAATCACACTTTATGTTTCTTCAATCAAGTCAGGAAATAATCATCATTTCAGGGTACCTAGAAAGAAACAATCTTATGTTTAATTTGAATTTAGCTTGCTCTATTCTTTTTCTCAAGTCCAATCACTCTGTAGAACTAGGGAAGAAGAGGGTGTGGTTGCCTTACACAGATCTTCTAACAGATGGCATTGCATAACTTCTCATGACTGTTATTAGAGAAGAATAAACAAAAGGATTAAGCTGTAAAAAAAGTCCCGGTTAAAATGTTTTTCAGTTTTTATTTTTTATTTTTTTTATTTTTTTTATTTTTTATTTTCCTATTGTACAAAATGTCTTTGATTGACCTTTGTTCCATTTATCTTTTGCCAATACAACCTGCCACCAAGCCTGCCCTTAAATGGGCAAAGGTTGCCAGTGTAGTTGCAATAAAAAACTTGTGAACTCTATCCATGCTGCTTTTTTATCTCAATGGGAAAACATTGCTGTTTGATCGTTTACTTTATCATGTTTTCATGGTTTGTTCTAGTGTCCCTGCTGCTCCTAAAAGACGAGGCGGTCCAGGCGGTTTAAGTAAAATTTGTGGAGTTTCACCTGAACTGCAGGTCATTGTTGGTGAGCCAAAGATGGCAAGGACAGAGGTTCTTTATTTTTCTAACTGCTAATATATTTTGTTATCTATTATTCTAAATACATGATTTCTTGGCAATGCATGCTTTGTTTTTCTTGATCGAAGTAAAAGGTGCTGGTATACTGCCATTCTTTTTTCTCAGATTGTGAAGAAACTTTGGTCTTATATCCGGAAATATAATCTCCAAGATCCTAACAATAAGAGGAAGATAATATGCAATGACGAATTACGTCTGCTTTTTGAAACGGATTCTACAGACATGTTCAAGATGAACAAATTGTTGGCTAAGCACATAATTCCACTTGAACCTGCAAGTTAGTACTTAATTTATTTTTGTTTGAACCAAGTCATTTTATTCTTGATGACATTTTGTATCTTTTGTTTTCTTCAGAGGAACCGGATTCAGATTCTAAGAGATTAAAGCAATGCAACAAGGAAGTCGAAGTTTCACTGGAAACTCAAGCTAGTCAATATCTTGTGGTCATCTCTGATACTTTGGCTGATTTTTTTGGCATGGGAGAAAGGGAGATACTTCAGTCTGAGGCATTGAAGCGTGTTTGGGATTACATAAAGGCTAAACGCCTAGAGGTTATATTATGCCTTATGTTCATTCCATTGTTCTAATGCGTAGGTCTCTCTGCACACCATTTTAATAAACAATATCTATAATTTTCATGATAATTTGCAAATATATCATCGAATCTAGATTTGAGGTTGTCTTTTGTTACTTTCTACAGCTGACTTTGCTTTAATGTTCTCTTAATGAGATAAAGTTATGCTGTTAAGTGCTTTTGGTTTGTTACGTTTCCATACTGTTTTTTAAACGACCTTGTTTTATGAGTCATGCCTTTTACCTCTTGAGATCTTGTAGCCATTATTGTCCCTCCCTTCCCACCCCACCATGAAAACAGCAGTTTATGTCATTTGCCTGTCCGTGTCTCTCACATGACAACTCTTTTTACTGAGGAAGGTTAATGGAACACCAATGTCATCTTTGAATTGGTCTTTAAATTGCGTTGATTCATGGTCGCTGCAATTATTTTTTGCTTTCTTAGTGAGCATAATTAATCTTTAACACTTTGGTTTAAATTATGAGGATGTACCATGGTGTATGCCTTTTGCTGATGACATCCTTTTTATGCATAAGACTAGAGAAAGAGTTCGGGATAAAATTGAATTATGGAGGTCTACATTAGAGTTTAAAAGCCTTCGTTTGTGTAGATCTAAAATTGAATACGTGGAATGTAATTTTATTAGTATTAGATCGAGTGGTAGAATTATAACAATGTGTCATTGAATCATTAAAAGGGGTGAGCATTTTTTATATCTCGGTTCTATTGTTTAGGTTGATGGTGATATAGATGGGGATGTTTGAAGTTCGATGGTTGAAGTGGAGGAATGCATCAGACCTATTGTGTGATAGAAAAATATCGCTTAGACTTAAAATAAATATTTATAAGATGGTGGTGAGACCTGCAATGCTTTTTGACCTATAATGTTTGCATTTAAAAGAGAAGCATAAAACTAAGTTCATTGCTGTTGTGAAGAAAATGCTTAGTTGGATGAGTGACTTGACTCTTAGAGACAAAATGCAGAACAAATATATTCATGAAAGGGTTGGTATAGCTCCAATTGCAGACATGATTAGAGAGAGTCATCTTAGATGGTCTGGTCACATTAAAGATTGGTCGTCTGATGGTACGGTTAGGAAGTTAGATGTTTTAGAATGTAGAGTTTGTGTCAATTCAGGCTGATGGGTTGGGTTTGGGCTTTAGGCGGACCTGAAGTTGGCCGACTTGATTGTGCTTGATCTGAACCAAACTTATTTATTATGTGTTAAAATATTTGATTTGAATTCAACTTTACATGAGCTTAACTAACCTGAACCCAGTCATCTAACCATTTATTAGATAATTCATGTAATTTCTTTGGACAACATGGCCTGATTAACTTGACCCAAACACATCTAACTTGAACCTGAAGAGTAATTGGGTCAATTTTGGATTTAATATGGTTCCGTTCAAAATTGAACCAAATGATAATTGGGTCATTTATTGACACACATACTTTACCATTTGTTATTGTTCCTGTAGGCATTCTTGCTTCACATAATTGTGCTTCATTCAGCTACTAGCCACTGTATAGGAATTGTCAGAGAACCTTTCTGTGGGTCTATCGCTCTATCATTTTACTCACATTTGAATGCTTCTCAGTCTTGCTTTAACTTTGTTTGCTGTGACTTGGCCAGGACTCCATGAATAACATGATACTGTGCGACACTAAGCTTCAGCAACTGTTTGGATGTGAAAGCCTATTTGCTTCAGATGTCTCTGAGATGTTGGCACGGCATTTGTTCAAACAATCCTAACAATTATGCAATTAACTGGTTAGATTACACTAAGATTCCTTCTGTTTCAATTATTTTTTTCTCTAATATTGGTGAATTGTTGTTTATTTATTTTTGTACATTATCATGTTTTTTTCAGTTATGATTTTGTAAGTTTGTAGCGTTGTTCTAATTTCAATTGTTGCTTAATGCTGCAGCTGAACAAGCATAGGGTGCTTTTATAATATTTTCAGTTTTCGAAAGAAGAAAATAATTTAAAGCATTCTAGATTTTGACCATATAAGCCATTTGATGACATTGATTTGTTTAGAAATATTGTATTTCATGTTAAGCAGAATGTAGGCTAAATAATTCGTTTAATATGTTAACAAAGATTTTTAGTTTAAAAAATAAAAAAAATATGTTTTATTTAATGTTTTAAACCTTTAAAATATAATAATAAGAGAAATTATTGAAAATTGGTTTGAAACTAAACGCCAAAATTGTTGAAATCATTGACACCATGGAGACTATGGGGGGCTGTTTAGTTTGGTGTATTTGTAGTGTAAATTAAATAAAATGTTGGCGTTTTCAACATTTTGGCATTTGGTTGAATTACAACGAAATATACTTAAAAAATTTGGTGAATTTAGAATTTATCAGCAGTTCAAAAATAGTGTATTTTGAATTCGCCAAATTTTGGTAGTTTTAAAGTTCATTATTAAATACAGCCCACATTGCCATAATTGGCGGCAACTGCCACTGCCAACATCTGCCAGCTACTCTCAGTTAGGGACTGCAGCTCCTCGTTGGCCCTCATCATTGCTGACTGTTGTCCACTGACGACTGTAGTCTCAACTCACAGCTTCTACGGGTCGCCTTTTTCATCGTCCCCGGTCAGTGGTCGCCGCCGCTGCCCTCTAACGTATTTAACATTGATTTTGATTTTTTCTTTTCAAATAAAAAAAGAACATAAAGGCCGGCATTTATTTTATACTAAATCAAACAACTCCAAAGTATTTTGAATATAATGAATTTCTTTTTTATTGCATTCCTTTTTTAACAAACTGAACAGTCCCTAAAATTTTCATAGAGAGAATAAAACTAAATTGATACCAAATTTAGAAAAATTGTTTTAAATTTCAAATTGTGGCATCTTTTCATGTTATGCAATTTCACAACTTTATTCCTCAATGTAATCAATAACATATGTGCTTTTCAAGGTGCGCTTGAACTTGAGCAAAGCTAATCATTTTGCTAGACAATGTATAAACAACCATATTATTGATTTGTATGTTGTCATGTTTTAAGGAGAAATGATGGTATAGAAAAAGTTTATGCATCAATGTAACTAGATTTATTAAATGTGAAGACTGTATAATCTAATTTGATATGAATGCATCTAAAAAAGATGGAATTTTTAGCTCCAAAATTGATAAATTGGAGTTTAAGGAACTTTAGTAGAAGGTGTAGTGATGAAATTTTATTACACTCATGATCTATCCAATAAAATGATTATGGGTTAGCACTAAAGAAGTTTAATAAATGGTGATTTTTAGGTCCAATAGATATTTGGATTTTGATGGTTATAAGAGAGGGGTTATTTGTTAATATAATTTTTATTAACTATAAAGATTTAAATGATGCAAAGATGATTGGAGAAGAGGTGTTTTGAACTTAAATTTTAAGATAAAAAATATCTTTGGTTGTGATGCTTATAGGAGAATCAAACTTATGAGTCAGCAATGAAGTTATGGGAGACCCTAATCAAGTATAAGCTCAGAAAAAAAATATTTTATTTTTGGAGAATTAGTTTGATTTTATTGTTTGGAAGATTTTTTTGAAGGTAATTTTTATATTGGGTGTAGTTAATGAAAAATATAAAGTAGCAACAAGGGCTGTCTTATTGTTTACTTTTAAAAGAGATTATCAAGGAGCATGAGAATTAGTTTGTGGACATCAAAGAGAAAAGGTGAAGCTGTTAATTCTATATATGATGGGTAAATGATTAAATGCTAGTAGTTGTTGATGATCCCTAAGTTTCCAATAATAAGTGGAATTACATCACAGATCAATAAGTAGGCCTTATCTTTTGCAATCCGTTTTTAACTAATGATAATCGTAGTAGGTGAAATTCCTTCATGAGTCAATCAATAATTTAGAGGATAACTCAGATGATAAATAACATAGAATTAATAGAATTCTGATTAAATACAGGGTGTAATTCTAATACTAATGGATGTGAAATTAATATGGTCAATGAAAATTATTGGAAGTTCATGTGATTATTTGGTTAATAAGTTTTAGTACATTTGATTTATGGAGCAAATGAATGGCCTATTCATGATGTTATAATTTTAAAGTTGAAGTTAAATGATTAAAATGAAGAGGTACCATGGAGTATTATGGAATAAGAGAGCCCACAAAGGCGAATTATGGATTTTTTAAAGTTATAATAAGAGTTTTCATTCCATATGTTTTCAAGTGCTTCACAAAAAATAGCTTTGGCAATTAAGTTGATTGAAATGAAAGACGAGAATTCCAACATTCAAGTTTGATAGAATGAGGATGAATAGAGTACTACAGGATTATATTATAAAGATAATTGGATTAACACCTTTTTAAGATAAAATTTCGATAGATTGCCCTGTGTGATTTAGCACATACAATCAAGGGTTAACATGTAGTAATCAACAAAATTACTATGTGAAAATTATGAAGAAAAATTAGTAGATGAAAGGTAAAATAACAAGAAGTTGATGAATATATGCAAATTATTGCAAATATATCAAATAGTTACTTTAAGGGAATGATGGTGATGATAAATGATATACTATAAAGTTACGACGAATCAAATTTATGTTGTTGATGTATGATTTTTTTCCCTTTTTTGATGCATCATCTAAAAATTCAACAAGGAAAGCATAGCTTTAGCTACTGGTAACATTCAGTGCTTATCAAGTGGTATTGTGCTATTTGTTGTTAATTATGCAATTTTATATTCGTAGGAGCACTCATGTGGTGTTGTATGTTATTCCTAACATATCAAGGAGCAGCATTTATTTCTCACATTATTTTTCTATGAGCTAATGCTATCATGCATTTTTAGTTAAAATTATCTGCTACGCTTTCTTTATTCCAGAGGAAAATTCCAACTGCAGTCTGATCTTGTTAATGATTACCACAAGTCGACTTTTTTAATCATGCCAAATTTATGAAGAATTCCTAGTTTTTTGTTTTTGTTAAAAGCACACGTTTCTTAAAATTTATATTGAAGCATAATTAGTCATATCATCTTTGCAAACAAAAATACCTACAATACTATTTACCTAATTGTTTTCTTTGATTCTAACCTAACCTATATGTTGATGATGAAGAAGATGAATAACATGAACTTGCTTGATTGTTCCAATCAATGCCATCCCTGTGAGCTTGCTCAGCCATGGCTTGCCACACAATGTCGTACATCGCTTAAACTACTATTGTCAACCTTTGATTGGCCAACCAAAAGACTCATTCGTTGATCAACAAAACGAAGTTTAGTCAATGCTTTAAAGATGCTGCTGGCTGGCCTTGGTTGTTGATCAGCCTTTGGCTGTCCAATCACAGTTCCTTCAACAATGATCATTCAAAATGTGTGCTTGCAAGCTATGCCATCACTAAGCAGGCTTGTGGTCTGATCGCCCATTTGTGCTTGACTTTCACGCAACCCAGTTGTGCTAAACTAGCAGCTACAGATGCAGCCATCTAGTTGGATAAAATCCAGATGCATACCACAGTTGCTGTAACCCAAGCATTAGTGCTGCAATTTGGATCAGGTTTGATCATTTCTAATCGGAATTGGTACCCAACTGATTCAGTGAAGTTCCAATGTTAACTGGCTAGAACGACATTTATTGCATAACCAAAGCCATATCTCATTTTTTTTTCGTTTGGGTCCAGATCTGTTCTTAAATCCTATAGATTTCATGAGTTTGGCATTATTCTAATTTGATTTGCTTCCTTTTAAGTAGGAATGCTTATACTTTTGCTTATGTTTTCAGCAATAATAATTGAATTTTGTTACAAGTAAATTCAGTTAAACAAAATTATGTTGCACTACTCAACTGTAAAATCTACTGTTTTAAGTCATTTTCATGCATTATTAAATGAAAAAATAGTGTAAAGTATCATTATAAATCATTAAAAATGCAAATATTTATAACAAATTATTTATGATTGCTATGAGTTTTTGTTTAATTTTTATAAATACGATTTTCATTAACCCGCTAGTGCATCCCTTTGCATAGTTTAGTAGCCATAGTTTAGTAGCCAGACTTGACCTATAACTTGGAGAGCTGATCCAAATTGATTTATTCAGTTTTTTGGATCGATTTTTCAGGTCTGACCTATAACTTGGAGAGCTGATTCAAATTGATTTGTTCAGTTTTTTTAATCGATTTTTCAGGTCAATTTTTTGAGTATTTGAGTACTTTTTGCACACTCTATTGTCTGTCATAAGTGGTGCAAGCTATTTATAACTGCATACGTTGCTTTGAATCTAGCCAGTTAAGTTGGGTCGTTGGCAACTTGAGCATGATTGTATTATTCAGGTTGAGTATAACCCATGCATGCTCCGGCTATAGGTAGCCCAAAGTAAGCCCATTTGGGTTGCAATCAAACCACGAATCCATCAGTTGGACTAAGCTTGAGGCAGCCGTATTCTTCATGATGGTTGGATATCGTATCCATCAATAAAAAAAATTAAAATTTAAACAAATTTATTTGCAAGGATATACTGACAGAGTTATAACTACGGGTGATCAAATCATTAAAAGGTGTGAATGTTTTAGATATCTCGGGTCTATTGTTTAAAGTGATGGCGATATAGATGGGGATGTTATTAGGAAAATTCAAGTTGGTTGGTTGAAGTGGAGGAATGTATCAGGCCTGCAATGCTTTGTGGTGCAGAATGTTGGCCTTCAAAAGAGAAGCATAAAACTAAGTGTTGATGAGATGAGAATGCTTTTGTCACGATCTGTCCGATTGTCTTGGTTAATTCAATTTATTAATTTTAATTAATTTCTTTAGTTGCTCTTTCATGAATTTGTGAATATTAAACTGTTAGTAATATAAATAGAATTGTAAAAGATTTATTTTTTACCGTCTTACCGTCCCTTCTCGTCTTTGTTAATTTCATGCCTCGGGTTGGATTAGGACAGCTTAGGTGGATAAGTGGCTCGACACTTAGAGACAAACCACAAAATGAATGCATCCGTCAAAGGTTGGTGTAGCTTCAGTGGTAGACAAGATTAGAGAGAGCGTCTTAGATGATTTGGTCACATTAAATGTCCACCATCTGATGATTCGGTTAAGAGGGTAAATATTTTAAATTTGACTTGTATTAAGAAAAGTAGAGATAAACCTAAAACGACTTGGGCATATTGTATCAAAAATGATCTTAATTTGTTAGAATGAAATGAATATACAACATCCAATAGGACACAATGGAGAAAAAGGATCCATGTTGCCAACCTCTCTTCGTGTGATAGAGGCTCGTTGTTGTTGTTGTCTTAGATAACTTAAAGGTCTTGATTACCATTGAATATTCACAGAAGTATAAAGCTCTTTAGAGTTATTTAAGATTTTCTCAATTTTTTTTTGTCTGATATTGTTTCTTCCATAGCATTGCTTCTAGTTCAACTTGATGATAAGTGGCTTTCTACTCTTTTGGTGCAGATGTGCAGTTTCAGTGGGTATCTAGGCAGTCTAACAGTATAGGAGATACTGATGACAAACTGAACCAGGAGCTTGTTTTTTTTTTTCTTGATTTTTTTTTTTTTTGTAGTTTTATGTTGTATTTTAATCATGTTAAGTTTAAAAAGATGATTATGGTTAACTTAAAAATCAACTTTTAGTTTTTTTTTTTTTGTAGAGGAGCTGTGTGAATAGGAGCAACCTTGTTTCTCTTTCACTCTTGGGTTTATAAATCTTATCATATGATGCTTTTGAGTTGGGGTGACATGTATTCAGATTCTTTGGAGCTGTTGCATTCATAAACCTTGCACAGGATGCACCTTGATCATCATTCCAACTACAAGTGCCCCAAAAAAAAAAAAAAAACATTTGGTTTATTGTCGTGTTTTTTGTATATCTTCATTTTGTAATTTTTCGGACCTTATTTCATTGGTAAGGGTAAGTTAGGGGTGTGAGTCAAGCTGGTTCATGGACTAGCTTGATAAATGGCTCGTGAACAGTGCTTGATGACCTAACAAGCCAAACTCAATGACTAGATATTTCTTTTTTTTTTTGCCTCTTAATGCTCATTATATTTGTCATTTTATTATAATTCTATTCTAAATTAATATTATTTTCTCTATATTATAACAAACTAGCTAGCTTGCAGGCCAGTTAAAACTAATAGACTTAGCTCGAGCTCAAATTAGATAAAATTAATTAAGCTCGAGATTGACTTGAGTTGAGGGTGACTCGAGCTTGACTCCACCCTTCACAAATTCTTGACTTTTCAAGTCTTTCGTATATTTGACATCAGTCTTTCTAACTTGCCATTTCACAGAACTTTCTTGCTGATTTGTTCACTTGGTTACTTCATATCATAAATTCCCCACTATATTATCCTGGTGATTGTTATGACATGCTTGCTAAACAAATCTCTACAAATCCTCCCATTCTAACCTCATCATTCGTCCAATTAGAGCAGTAGAAATCGCGAAGACTTTAAAGTGACCTCACTCTATAAATAGAGAAAAACAACAATGTTACATCCAATTATAGTGCTCTAGACATTGAGGAAGACTTGTGTGTAGACCTTCACTCAAAGATAGGAAGGAAGAATCCAAGAAATGCGGAGAAATTAAGGAAAAGGAGAGTAGATGCTCGTCCGTACGGTTTCGTTTGAAGTAGCGTCAGCGTCACCGTTCAGTAAATTGCTTTTAAAAATCGCTTTCGTTAAATGAAGGAAACCAGCTGTGATCTGAAATGATAAAAATTTGCCGTTCTTGCAAAGGAACTTTAGGAGATGTTCGTATCTCGCTGCTCCAACAAACAACAATTTTTTTGGGGGTTGGCGTTTACTGCAAC
>NEWO01000043.1:1214789-1234141 GCA_003013225.1 Phalaenopsis aphrodite | reverse complement strand
AATTATAATAAACATTTTGTTATTAATTTATTTTGACATTAATATAATATATGACTAATAAATCAACTATGTTATTGCATTCATATTAAAATAAATTTAATAACAAAACAAAATTCTATTCTTACCCAATTTGGTTTAAGTGAGAATTGGCTCATGAGCTGAGTTCGATGAGCGAAAAAACCAAGCTCAAGCTAGCTCTGACTAGACTCGTTGGCTCGTGAGTTTAAGTTGTCTTAAAAAATATTAATATATAATATACTCATAATATATTTACTTCGAATTTTGTATTTTATATCATGAGATTTCTTATTATTTTTCTTCTATTTCTCATTCTATTTGTCACTTTATTATAATACTATCTTAAATTAATATTATTTTCTCTCTTTAATAATAAATCAGTCGCTCATGAGCGAGCTCAAACACGTAGATTTAAACTCTAGCTCGGGTTCGAAGTTGATAAAATTAATCAAGCTTAAACTTAAGCTCAAGCCGAGGGCGGCTCATACTCAACTCGACTCATTTAAACCCTTATATATAAGATTGTTTTTTTTGTTTTAAAAAAATGAAATTGCATAAATTTTAAGTATATATCAAATGAAAATTTAGATGTTAGATATATAATACATAAAAAATTTGTGCTAATTCTAAAAAAAAAATGTGGGTTTGGTAAGGTTGTAAGGGATTAGGTGCAGATTGATAATATTTTGATGATATTGTGGTTGCATTGAACTGCAATACCATCATAATATTATCAAAATACCATCAGAATAATATACACAGTAGAATTCTTGTGATATTTGTGATGATATTGTATATCATAATATTATCAGATTACCATCACTCCACATTTAGATTTTCTTATTTACTTTGAAATAGGGAAAGTTATTCTGTCAGGACATCAGATGCAAAAGTTATGTCTGGAGTCCAACAAGCATATGACACAAGGCAAGTGAGTTTATCACTCTAAAAAACTTATCCAACCAGTCTATTACAGTGGAACTCACTAGACTTTGAACCTAAATTTTCATTTGTGTGCTGGTGGAATGATCTCTCCTACAAGTAGGGCTGTCAAAACAGCCTGTTGTTCACGAACAGCTCGTGTTCTGCTCGTTCGCTAAGTTAACAAGCCGAACAAGAGCAACACAAACAAATATTTGTTCATTTGTGTTTGGCTTGTTTTCGCTTGAAATATTATATATATGTGTGTGTGTATATATATATATATATATATATATATATATATATATATACACATTTGATGAGTAGTATTTTTAAAAATTTTAATTGACTACAAGGCTACAAAGATTTATGATCAATTAAAAGTATTAATGAAGAAAATTGAATAAAAATTATTAAATTAGATTCAAATGATGTTTTAAATTTTTGTTTGTGAATGGCTCTTGTTCGGCTCGTTAAGCAAATGAGTCAAACACAAACACATTTTTTGAGCTCCAAATATGAACGAGCACCCTTACCTACAACAGACCTATTACTGCATGAGAATTTGATTTGGAAAAAGAAGCCGTAGGTTGCGAGGATGAACTTTCCAAATTTCCTATGTCTCTATAAGAGACGCACTGGCCGTGTCAAGTGGAATACAGGAAAGAGGCGGAGACTCCGCATTTCCTCTCTACGTTTTCTCCATCTCTTCGCCATTTGCACCAACCTATAAATCTCTCGGCTTTGAAATATAACCTGGAGATACACGAGCTTCACAAGAAGGAAGTTTGTGCTTTTGGGCCTCTGAGAAATGGCGACAAGGAGGTTCTGGTGGGCGGTTTCCTCGTTCCTGGTGTTGCTCTTTTTGCTCCGCCGGAGTATTGTCAGTGCGCAGAAACCTGTAGCTTCTTCATGGCAAACCTTGACTGGTACTTTCAACTCGTTCTCTGTCTCCTTTTGGCCCGCTATCTTGCTATGCTTGATTTTTGTGATGGGGTTTCTCTCTTTTGGTATGCAAGTACATTTAAGCCTTTTTGGGGTTCTAATTTGAAAGTTTTTGTTGTTGTTGTTGTTGTGTGTGTGGTTTCCTGCAAATTTTGTTTGATCTGGGTGGCCAGTTTCTGTTATTTTCGACTTTTAAGTTTGATTTGAGTGGCAGTTAGATGGCGATAAGTGATAGCTCTGGATTTTTGATTAGTTTGAGATCAAAATTTTGTTTTTACATGTATATAGTTATGTCTTGTAGGGATTTGGCTGCCTTACTATTCTTTAAATCAATTTTTTTTTTTTTTGTGTAGTTTATCTTACTGTTTTCTGTGGTTGATAATGTATTTAATATGCTAATATTTAAAAGTTTAGTACTTCGTTTCCATGTGTTTTGTCAAATTCTAAATTTTCCATGATTATAACAATGTATTGTAGGCTTCAAGTGCAGCATCTATTGTGGACCTGGTTTTAAAAATAGATTTAAATGGTTAGTACATGCACTGCACTAGTAAGTCATGCATTAATAAGAATGGGAGATGGAATTGATTCGAAAAGTGCTTAAATTTAAATTGGTTTATCGAATGTAAAGTGATTAGAAATTGCAAAATGCCTTTTTCAAATACTCATTACTCTTACCTTATCATCCGTAACACTAAATAGGAATAGAAGGGGAAAGAGAATTCATAATGGTGAGCTTAAATAGGTGGTATTAATGATAAATCTTTTGATAATTACTTATTTACGACGTAGATAGATAAGATGTCTGGGTTGCTACTTTGCATTTTTAAAACATTTTAATGAAACTTTTTATGAATTTTAAGTTTCTTGGAGAGCCTCATTGACATTAGCGTCAGGCTTTGCAACATTTTGATATGCTTGTATATAAGTTGTTTTATCTTTTGATAATAGCACCTATAGATATAAAATCAGTGATAGATTTGTGATTTAATAAAATTAGATTTACATTGAGATAGAATTTGATCTCGTTTTGCTTGTAGCTGTATGGCCATCGATCAATTTTAATAAAGAATAAAAAAAAATGACTGGTAGGTAGTACCATTCACCTAGAGATACTGCTTTCATATATTTTTGAAATTAGACATTTGTTTTAAATATAATTAGATATAATTTATTTTATTTATTTTTTTAACATGTCATTAATCCATGTGAATGACTGTAACTGGCCCCAAATTATTTTTAAAGGAATGATTGGTTAGACAAAGTAAAATGCTTTGCTTTAATTTCATCATACATTATTTGTAACTTTACTTAGATTATTACTGAATGAATGAAATCATACTGTTAGTTTTTAACACTTGAAGATTGATTTGGTGAACCTACTTCTCTTGCATTGATTTGTGAATCAATTACAATTGAGGTTTGCGAATCTTCACATATATTCCACTCTCAAGCCTCTACCCCTCTCCCATCTTTCCTACTAGAGGCCTTCACTCGACTCCAACATTTCGTCATTATTTGGGTAGCCCATGTTCAATCTCTATTTCTGTTTTAACCACTGAACATTTATATTCATACAACATCATAAGCATAATTGTAGATTTATAAAATTTACTTTTAAGCCTCTATGATATCATCTTATCAAATATTGCTCTTGAGACACTGCTATATTTTTTCAATGCAAACTTCACCATAGAATGTTGATATGAAGTTATATCAACATCTATTTCTTCAGTCTTTTTGTATAATGATAAGTCTTTCAATGTTGGAATTTGGTAATTTTCGAATTTGGTTTCTTGCCAAAAAAATTGGCAAAAAAAATTTACTTACGGAAGGATAATAGTTATTTTTATTATGATGCTAATGCATTTTTATGGAATAATTATTTAATTTGTTCTTTGTAGGTGATGCCCCTGTTGTGATAGCCAATGGTGGCTTTTCTGGTTTATTTCCTGGCTCTAGTTCAGATGCTTTCAATTTTGCTCTGATAGCAAGTTCAGCAGATACGATATTATGGTGTGATGTGAGACTAACGAAGGATGGTGTTGGGGTTTGTCTACAAAACTTGAAGCTAGATAATTGTACTAACATTGCAACCATTTATCCTAAAGGAAAGAAAAACCATGTTGTCAATGGCGTGCCGAACTCGGGGTGGTTTTCTGTGGATTTTACCATTAAAGATTTATCACAAGTTTCTTGTAAGTTGGTCTTCTTAAGGATAGGAATTTACCTTTGCTTGCATTTTACTTATTTGTAATCCAAAACATTTCATAAGCTCTATCAACTAACATGATGTAATTATGTTTTGATTAATATCTCTTTTGTTTGTTCTTATTTAAAGTGCATGCACCTGTCAATAAAACTGATTGCAGGCACATTATTTGCACATTTTAGCAGTTATGCATTGAATATTGCACAAATCCCTCCTCTTTAATGTTTAGTTAAATTTTACTGATTAGATGCTGGAGATTGTCATTATATGTAACTTGTAAGTATGCATAAGCTTGCACAATCATGACATGAAATTCCAAACTTTTTTTCTCAACTGGACTGGTGTTCATGTTTGTAGCAGGTAGGATCAATGTATTAGAAAAAAGGAAATTACTAACGATATCTGTATTTTTTTTTTTGATTAATTTAGGGCAGAAAAACTTGTAATTTATTCTGCATCATTTTCAACTTTTTTACACGGATTGTACTAATTGTCTTTCCCTATTAAGCAGTGACACAGGGAATTTATTCTCGAACAGATAAATTTGATTTCAACTTTTATCCTATCTTTTCTGTTGAAGATGTGAAAGAACAAGTTAATGGATCAACATTATGGCTTAATGTACAGGTATTATTTTATTAATGATACTTTTTCATTTTCTGATATGTCATCAGCTAAATGCTAGTATTCAAGTTCGGTTGAATCATGACTGATCATTTTATCTTTCGTATTATCGCATAGAATGATATTTTCTACAGGCAGTTTAACTTAAGCATGAGAAGCTATGTTCTGTCTGTGTCAAAGAGTGTTATAGTGAACTATATTTCTTCTCCTGAAGTTGACTTCCTTAGAAGCATTGTGACAAGGTTTCAAAAGTCCAAGACTAAGCTGGTTTTCTGTTTCCTCGGAGAAGATGTTATTGAACCTTCTACAAACCAGACCTATGGAACATTGCTAAAAAATCTTACCTTCATCAAGTCTTTTGCATCTGGCATTCTTGTTCCTAAACATTATATTTGGCCAATAACATTTGATGGATATTTAGAAAATCACGCCACCTCTGTTGTCACTGATGCTCACAAGGAGAGGTTGGAAATCTATGCAAGAGATTTTGTCAATGATGTTGTTATTGCATACAATTACAGTTATGATCCTTTGGCTGAATATCTTTCTTTTATTGACAATGGTGAATTCTCTGTTGATGGTTTTCTAACAGACTTCCCGGTAACTCCGTCAGAAGCAATAGGTGATGTTTTATTGTATTCATTTGAACCTTAACCATAAATTTAAGCTAGTTTTTTCTTCATTTGAAGAAATATACATCTATTAGCACTCTAAAAGACAAACCGTGTGTTTTTTGAAATATACATCTAAGACCAATTTGCCCATTCCAATTTTGCAATCCATTTTAGATGGATAAGATTCCCAATTGGACTTTGAAAATAATTAGTTTTGATAAGCATAGATGCCTGGAATGAATTTCAAGCTTGTGGTAAGGGGCTATTGTGCTATGCAATTGTCATGATAATTGGAGAGAATCCAAATTTTCAGTTAACCCTTACGGTCACACTCATTTTTGAGGCGTTGTGTTCACTGATTTTGCCATATTTTGTAGAAATGGTTCAATAGTAAAAATGATAATGCTACCATTTTTGAATTTCAGATTTCTTATTGTTCATTTTACTAATACAAATCTTTATTCTGTAGGTTGCTTTTCTCACATCAACAAAAGTAGCTTAGACCATGGTAAGTTTTCCCATTGTTCCACTTATTATGCACCTAACTTGACCCTTATTTTAACTACTATCTCTCTGTCTTCTCCTTATTTCATTTCTTAGGCAAACCTATCATTCTTTCACACAACGGAGCAAGTGGAGACTACCCAGACTGCACAGATCTTGCTTACAATAAAGCAGTCAATGATGGAGCAGATATTATTGACTGTCCTGTCCAAGTAACACAGGATGGAGTTCTCATATGCATGAGTTCTATTGACCTAATGAACGGCACTAATGTCGGGCAATCCTCCTTTAGATCTCGTATTTCTTCTATTCCAGAACTTCAAAACGCTGCTGGAATATTCACTTTTAATCTCACCTTGGAAGAGATAAAGAACTTGAGGCGTAAGTTTATGATTATTTGCTTGAAGCATATAATCGTTCGGCCTGCTTACAATATATTTGAGGGCCTAATTTGTGACGAAAATATCTGTAGTTTGAAATTAAATCTTTAATTAATTTTGGATTTAGGAAAATATGCTTTCTTTAGATTTTGGGATTTTCTAATTGTCCTTTCTCTTAGACTTCATTTTAATATAGTTTATGCTTTGCATCTTCTTTAACTAGACATTAATCAACAACTCTGCTATTTCTTCTTTATAGCCTCCATATCAAATCCAGAAATCTCATATGCATTTATGGTGCGGAACCCACGATACAAGTCTGCTGGAAATTTCATGACATTATCTAGCTTTTTGTCCTTTGCCAAAGACAAAGCACTCTCCGGAATCCTTATTAATATAGAGGTGAGGATGGTAAATAAATGATTTGCAAGACATACAGTAAAGTTCTAGATTGAGAAAAACCTTGACATTTTAGTAGATGAAAATGTTTCTCGTCATGTATCATCAAATAGATCTATTTAATGTTATCTTTTTCCTAGAATTGTTTTATTTTAACTATTTTTGTATCACTAATGAACCATAATCATTTTTTCCAAAAGTATGTTCCAAGCCATTTTTTTCTTCTCTCATGCTTCAGTAATGTAATTCAGTACTATGTGTTCTTAAGTTTTTTGCCCTCTCTCAAGAGCCTAGACCAGTAATCGTAATATCGTTTTCCAAGCTTAATCACAATTGTTGATGATATAGTATGAAAGTTTGTTTGATTAGACTTTTCTTATTCATTTTATCTTTTGCTTTTATAATCATTTGTTAACTTGTATTTGTTAGCCTATTCCGGTGCAAAATATCGCTGATCTTTCACCTTCTTCTGTAATTTGTAGACATCATGCAACTTGTAAAATATATACATCTGTTTTAGAATAAAAGAGTAAGAAACCCCTCACTCCCCCCAAACCCCACCACACCCTCAATTGAGAAGCTTAGCCTTTTTTTCTTTTGATTGTAAAGTCATGACATGTACATGCCCCATTTCCTTAGGTCATCTTCTCTTAATCAAGACCCCATGAGCAAAAGCTTATTTTGGTTTGCAAGCATGAACTAAATGAATTTTGAAGTGTTAGAATAAAGGAAGCATAAACCTGTTTTAACAAATTCTAGGGAAGAAGTCAGGATGCCAATATGAGTAGAACTCACAAACTTTTTGTATAATGATTAATAAACATAAAAACTTATTTACAATTTAAGGCAAGTAATTAACTTGATATTGTAAGGCTGACAACCATTCCAATCAGGGCGAGCTTTTAGTTCCTTAATCTAAGAAATCAGAACAATAGGACCAAAGCACTGAGTAATGCGGGTAACGCGAGAGGACATGAACAGATGAAACTTTTTAAAAGCATGAATAATAATATGTTCTCTTGAGATCTATAATTGTGTTTCTAAACCTTCCTTCGGATGATAATTTTGTTATTGGTTTTTCCTTGTGATCTTTTAGTCCCATGTGCCATGGAACTTTCTTAAGACAATAATATGGTGAACAGATTTGATATTTCTTGTGGGTTTAGTTGTTTGGCTGCATGTGTTAGTTTTTATATGCTTTTACCCGTGATTTATCCATCGTTCTATATGTTTCATTAAGGAAAGACTGAGCCCATTCATCAATGGAGGAAGGGTGGTGAATAACTGCTGTGTCCATCACTGGTGCAGCCATATGTAGTAAACAATACCATTAACTTTTGATATCTTAGTCGATACATTATTTCGCAACGAGTTTTACGGAGACATTTTAACCGTTTTGCATGTTTTCATTTTACTTACCACTGTCATTTGTGGACTAACTTGCCTCCTGCGTCATTGAAAATTTGTAATGCTCGAGTGAGAACTCTAACTATTCAAGGACATTTATCTTGTAGAATTTGAAAATGCCATCTTTATTTTCATTTTCTTGTAACGTCATGATTTTCTATTTGTAGTTTGTCTAACTTCAATTTAAGTGATTAAAATAATTGTTTTAACATATTTTTTATTTTACTTTTTTCTAAGGAACGGGCTTACATGCACCATTATCCCCATTGATTACTAGATCATATCCATCTATAAGTTTACATGACAATTTTATCCTTCCTTTTCTGTTTTGCTTTTTAGGTACTCTAAATTTACCATGATTTGATTGCTTTCCATTGCAGAATGCAGCATTTCTTGCTGAAAAAGTAGGGATTAGCGTGACTGATGGTGTCATTTCCGCTTTAGCGGATACTGGTTATAACAACCAAAGTTCCCTCGAAGTCATAATTCAATCTAGTAATAGCTCAGTTTTGGTTAAGATGAGGCAGCAAACAAAGTACAAGCTCATGTACTTGATTGATGAGTCCATTCGGGATGCTACAGCTTCTTCAGTTGAAGACATCAAGAAGTTTGCAGATTCTGTGGCTGTAAGCAAGATATCCATCTACCCTGAAACTCGGCTTTTCATCGTAAATGAGACGAATATTGTAAAAAGTTTACAAAATGCTGGGCTGGAAGTGTTTGTATATGTTATGCGGAATGAGTTTGTTTCTCAAGCATGGGACTTCTTGTCAGATCCATATGTGGAAATAAATTCATATGTCCTGAAAGCTTTGGTGGATGGAATCATCACTGACTTCCCTTCTACAGCAAGAGCATACAAGCGTAAGCTACCCTTCACAATTTTTTTCCTTGTAATTTATTGTCAAACCTTGGGTTAAAACATAGTACACTGCGGCAGTATGAAACATATTTAAGCTTTCCATCTTAACTTGTGAGATAAATCTCAATTCATGATCAATCAATGCTGCCTAGTATTTAAAATTGGATGGTTTCATATATGAATAATTGAAAGCAAAAACTTTTAAGTGTAAATATAGAGAAATACATAATATTTAATCACATCAATAGAGAAATAATCAACATGAAAACAAAATTATTAACGAGTGCAAAATAAAAGTTAACTACTACACAAGAGAACATACCAAAAATCTCATAAGTTCAAATAATGAACCATACCATAAACATAAATATAAAATTAATTAATTGCCTAATGTTGAAATACTTGCTCTTGCTGTGATGGTTTATCAATTAACATGTTAGAATCTATTTTATATAAGGATAGTACCCCTAATAAAGAAGGATATGCTTATTCTTTAATATATACAAATTTTCTATCTTAAAATGTGCTGTGCGGAACTCCTATTGGTTGAGATTCAAACTAAGCCGCATAAAATTCAACTTCGAGGGCCTATATAATACTAACTCTCGATTAATTACACATACTTAGTTATAAAAATTAGTTTTTTAGCTAGTGCAAGTGCAAGTGTTATCTAGTCAATGTAGGTTATCCCACAAGGCTGTTATTATTATAATGAAGTAAAACATAGAATATTACATCTAATCATTTAATCTATCCTAGAATTAATTAAATCTAAGTCTTAAGCTAAGATGAAAAAGAACTAGTAATTTAGGTTAAATCATGCTTTTGTATATTAAGTAGTGTAGAAGATGTGGGAACTATGAATCAAACAAGTGCTCGTGGAGGAAAAGTAGATTATGAATTTACATAAGCTGTAAATCAAAGGAAAGTTTGATTAGGGAACGTTTTGTGATTTGCTGTTTTTGTCTTAAGAGCATTTATGATATCGGGGTCAAAGACTTATGATTGATGGCTTGAGCTGCTAGATCAGGTAGCTTGTAACAAGGAATAGTCTTTGTTTACTGGAGGAGTCATTGTTAATTGGGGCTGGCTTCGAAGAAATGAAATGATGGAGAAGTGCGATATCTTACCTTTATAACTTCTTAAATCGAGATCTGAGGAGTTTAGCAGAATCAGCAAGGACGAGATATCTCGTTCGATGTTGCTGAGGTAGTTTTGGTGGAGGATTAGGAATGAGTGCAATTGGGGCAATGCACAGGTTCTGGGTCTTGAGTTCCGCTTAAGGGTAACTGAGTAAGCTCACCTTATTCCTTTAGTCCCTTAGTCCCGTAGCACAGTTAATGTAGTATTTGGGTTCACTACATTTAGTTCTAGACTGTAAGTTTGAAGCAAATCCAATGTGTTCTAAATTATACTTTAGATGATCATAGTTTTGTGGCAAGCATCATGCAAAAATCTGAGATAGAAGGCTTTTACATGTTGAAAAAAAAACAAGCCATTGTGCAAAAATCTAGTATTTTGGGTTGTTTTAATTTAGTATCTCTACTTTAATATAGAAAATTTGTTTTTTTTTTCTTTGCAGGAAATTCTTGTAGGAATTTAGGGAAGGACATGCCAAACTATATGCAGCCTGTTCAAATTGGGGGTTTAAAACAGCTTATCACCGCACCGGCACAACCACCAATTCTATCTCCACTGCCGGTTCTTCAAGACTCGGATGTAATCGAGCCGCCTTTGCCACACATTAGTCCTGTAAATCCCTCAACACCAACTCCAACTCAAGGGAATGCTTCAGCTCCAGCTGCAGTACCTTCAAAAGGCTCAATATTAACTCCTCTTGCATCAATGGTGGTTTCCATATTGATGATTATTGGATCTCTCCTGTTCTTCTGAGTTTGATTTTGGTCTATGAAGTTTGGAGCTTGGCATCTTGAGGTGCTATCAAGTCCCTGGATTCAAAAAATTCATTCTGTATCAATATTGCTTGCAGTGTTTGGTTGTTCATATTATGCCAGAGTTGTAATCCTTGAAACTTTGAAGGTGGAAGGCTGTCATCTTTAGTTTTTCAAATGCATATATTTCATGAAATTGGAGTGCATTTATTTATAAACCTTTTTTTTTTTTTTTTTTTTTCAATTTATTTATTTTTACTTATTTGGCTCTAGTTTTAGTTCCTGTGGCTTTGGATGATAAATCAGTAGAGCAAAAGAAACGTAAAGCTATTAGAAAGATTTGTATGTCAAATTTAGAGCCCAATGGTTCATCTATGGGTTAAAATACAAATTTAAAAGAAAATAAGAGAGTGTTTGGGGAAGCGTTGTGGTGCCATACTTTTGTGTTTGGTAAAGTTGTGTTTTATCCGCTTTTTTAAAAAGTTGCAGCTGAAAGTTGTATTTAGTAACTGGGTCTGGCTAAGTGCAGTGACGGTTAGAAAGTTGTCGTCTGATTTTTTGTAAAACAAAAATTGTATTAGCCACCATAAATTTTTGAACTGGTGTGTCAAACAGCTGTTATTACCCCAAACAGACTCTAAGTCACACAAAGAGAGATTATTTGGATATTCATCCTATTGGTTTTGAGTATATGAATATAAGTTCGGTTATGACAAATAGGGCTGTCAAAAAAGCTCGTTGTTCGCGAACAGCTCGTGTTCGACTCGTTAAGTAGCTTGTGTTCGGCTCGTTCGTTAAGTAAACGAGCTGAACACAAACAAATATTTAAAGCTCGAATTATAAACGAGTCGAACATGAACAACTCTTTGTTCGCTCGTGTTCGGCTTGTTTTAGCTTGAAATTAAAAAAATATATATAATTATTTATATAATAGTATATTATATATATTATTTATATAATTATATATTATATATATTTATATCTAAGTTTAAATCATAACATCTCGTGTGGTAATGTGATTAGTGACTTTTTTTGTATACATTTGATCCATGTTCGAATCACACACTCTACATCTATTTTTTTAAATTTAATTTTTCTGAGTCAATTTCACTGAACACGAACGCGAATATTTGAATCGAGCCAAACACGAACACACTGTTCACGAGCCAATTTTGAACACGAGCCGATTCAAACATGAGTTATTTCGAAAGAGCCGAACACGAGCTCAGCCTGAGCTCGCTCAAGCTCAGCTCTTTTACAACCCTAATGACAAAACATCGTTTTAGTATAAGTGAGGGCACTTTAATACAGATTGTTGAATCCTCCTTCAAGTATTTTATTTTACAATTTTGTCATTTATTATTGTCATATAATATATATGCTTGCGCGAAAAATTTAATATTGATAGCAAAAATATCTATCAATGGCACTATGGAAATGTGCAAGTTAATCTTTGGTTTATACTCCCAATATTTCATCTTGTCTTTTGGTTGTTTATTATTCTCAAAAAACTTCAATGAAAAAAAAAATTAAGATGCTCTTATTTATAATAGTAAAAATATTTATCCAAGCTACCATAAATGTAGGTGATGTGATATTGTCAAACCACATAAAATTTGTGTTTGTTTATTGAGCCTTCTCATGCTTTTTTTTGAGATAGCACGAAACATTGATTTGTATAAATTAAGTACCTAGGCGAATTTTTTGAACTGCTGAATCGATGTATTTGTCTGTGCCATGATCAAATAATTGAGAATTTGGTGACAAAGAAAAATATGGGTTGGGATTTTACAATGAAGTTTGATATTTGAGCGAGACTTTGAAAAATGGACGAAAGGGGGTTGTTGATTTGTAAATAGAAGTTTTGGTTGGTCTACATGTGATTGCTCCATTTTGTTGTATCTTTCTTTCTCTAAACAAGGAGTGGTAGAGACGGTTATAAACTTGAAGAAAAAGTAGTGGCAATGAGGATTGAGGAAGCAATTGTGAAGATTAATGGGTTTGACAAAGAAAGAAGATGTGAGATGTAGACTCAGAATTATCTATATTAGACGAAACTGTTTTTGCCTTTTGTGGGAATGAAATCTACATTTATGGATTATGAGGTTTGAAATCTCTTATATAAAAAGAGCATTGATATTATGCACAATATGACTATAGTTGAAGTAATGAAAGCATGGTTAGAGAGATGTATGAAAGTCACAGGCAAGAAATAAGAAAATTTTAGTAAAAAAAGAAATCAATAATGCTAGGATGATTGAAGTTGTTTTGGTAGTCAAGTTTATAAATACATTTAAGGAAGTTGTTAGATCTTGATTTGTCTGTGGACTTACATATCATGGAAAGAGTTGAACTAAGAAAGACATGAGCCATATAAGAAGGAAGCAACTATTTTATGTGAAAAGTGATGAGTAAGAATGTCATTTTTATATGGTTTCCCCTCTATTTATAGAGGGTCATTTTGTATATTACAAAGTAGGTACTCATTACATAGATCCATAAAAATCTCTAGGTTATCATTTGTTTTCTTCTTTTGAAATTAATATTATATTTGATAGTGTTGTATTCTAACATCTATTCCCCATAATAGTTTTCGGGTCACAATATGGTCAGCCTACTCGGTGTTCGAGGTAATTGTGTACTAAGCAAGTCGGCATTTGAGTGGGTTTTTCTTCTTGAATGAGTTTATCTCCTGGCAATGGGGATCTGGTCCTTTCAACAATGTGAGTAATATAAACCAAGCTTCACACTTATGGGTTGATTGTGGTAAGCAAATTGCTAACTCATAAATAGAAGTTATTCAAAATTCAAATAAAATAAATATTTTAAAATCACCTTAGGTTGTTATTCAAAATTCAAAAGATATAAAAAATTAGTTGTATTTGTTGCATAAATTTTATGATGTATTGTGCTTTGATGGTGTTTATTTTGTGATTTATTAAAAGAACTTAGTAATATAACAAATTAAGCAAGGACGTGAGAAACGTACTATCACATTGTTATTATAACAATGTTACTGTAATGGAATTATTATAGTAAAGTTACTATAGTATAGACACAATGCCACTATAGTTGCACCAAGGTGCTCGACTCTAAAAAATAAGTTAGAAACCCCATAACATGGCTTCTTGGAGCCACTTTTTGGGTGCCTAAGCACATGTGACAATGCCCCATTGCCAAATCACAATGCTCTGACACTAACAACCAACATTGGTAGGTTTTTATAGTTTTCATAATGATTTTGGTCGAAATTCTATATAAGAGGGTTTGTTCAAAATTCTATATAAGGAGGTTGTTGTACATTTGAAGGAGGATTTGGAGACTTAGAGCATGTGATTGTAATAGTGTGTTTATTAGTGAGATAGTGTGTAAAGGACTAAATGAAAATATTTTTACAAGGATTGAGAAGATTTCAAGTGAAGATCATATCAGGTGTTTTCCTAAGCATTCTCTTTTGTTCTAGTTTTAGGATTTTCATCTATTATTATTATTATTATTATTTTGTGGCATAGTTTGACATTGTCCCAACTCATTTATATAGTGTTTGTGTTGAATTTTTGAATTAATTTAATGTGTTGCTTTTAATTAAGTATATGATGATGATATGTTAACTTTTTTTTATTTCATTTACATCATTTCAATTTGACCAATTGATTTCTTAAAATTTGTTATGGTCTTTGAGTTTCGGAAGAAAACGTAGCAAAACAACTAAATTAACTCATACTTTTCTAGGAGAATAGGAATATTGTTTCTATGATGAGGCACTAAATAGGGAAACATTGAATCTTTTGGGGTTTTAACTTAATTGTAACGTAAAACCCAAGAGAGTAGTTTTGTTCTCAATTGTAAACTGATATAGAAACAATTGAATTAGATTTAAGCATAATCATAACACTACTCAATGGTGATTGTTATCTAAACAGGTAAATGAATCAAAATATTTTCATTATTACAGATATAGGATTTTCAGTCTCACTTTTGAAAATTAATTTAATCAGACGAAATGAATAGACTTTTAGAATAATAGTTGGGTTAGTTTAAGAAATAACATAGTTCTCTATGAGATTGATGCTTTGACTCAAAATTCATATGTTACTTAATTGACAAATATACTTTCTTAATAATGTGTGATTCTACACAATAGATTAAGTTCTAGTGTGTTGTTGGAGATGATGTTAATTTCAAATTTTTGAATACTATCATTCTAATGTTGACGTTTTAATTTAATTATGTTTAAGCCTTTTATTATTATATTATATCCATGTTTCTTTGATTGTGTAGTTATCTTTTAATCTTTTGCAAATTGTCAATTTCTATAGCATAGCACTGCAACACAACCTTGCTGATGTTGCAATGCTATTTCAATTGTATCACAATATTAGGTAATATCATTTGTTGTTTTGCCTATGATTTTAATTCCTATTGTTTGTTAGTGGTTAGAGTTAGAATCATTAAATTATTCTGTTGATTGCTAGTTTAGGGTCACTAGTTAATTTTAAATGTTGCATGTATAGGATTGAACAATGGGAACTTGTATCATTTGACCCTTAAATAAAATAAAATAAAATAATATAAAAAAATAAAAAAATACTTTAAGAAAATGAAAAATTCTCAGGGATAAAGCTATTAATCTAGAGCATTTAAGGAATTTTCCAATTTGGTAGTTTGAGTGCACCAGAGCATTAATAGACATTGCCTTAATATTATTACCTTTAAAATTAAACCTAAAATCATATGAATGGTTTAAAATTCTCAATTTGGGAGGAAGGGGTGGGGGGTGAGGTCACCAATAAAAGAACTAAATCTTCATTTTGCTAATTTTTTTTAAAGATATGCAACGTTTAAGTATAACAATATCTCTAATGATGCTGTTAAATTTACCTTATTTTCTTGAGAGATACGATAAAAAGTTGGTTAAAACTCCTTGCCACTTAATTCAATCACTATATGGAATGAACTTGCCCACAATTTCTTAGCTAACTATTTTCATCTATCTAAAATTTATAAGCTTATAAATGATATCACTTTTTTTAATCAATTAGATATGAGTTAATCATAAATCTCAGGAAATATTTAAAGAATTATTTAGGAAATACCCACACCATGCCTTACCGGATTGGATAATTAAATAAACCTTTTACAATGAGTTAGTGGGATCACTGAGGACAATTATAAAAGCTTTAGTTGAGGGTGCTTGACGTTAAAACCAATTAATAATGATTATGCATTGATTGAGAAAATGAATACCAAAAATTTTTAATTGCTAGTTAAAAGCTAATTTTATAAAGATAACTAGTTTGCATGATAATGATGTGTTATTCATTTTGACTTCACTGGTAGTCACAAATTCTAAGAAGTTAGACAACTTAGGGTTCAATATATTGATCCATTTAAAGTGATGATAGTGCTTATGAATAACAAGAGATCCTAATAAATCATTTGTGGAGTTAATAAATGTAATAAATGATGAACCAAACAATATTTATTCACATTTCTATAATTATAGTAAAACAATCACCCTAACTTTAGTTGGAACAACAAATAGAATGTAAAAAACACACAAAGGGAATAAACCAACAAGTCACTCTATGCAAATAGAATAATTAGGGTAGTAATTTCTCAAATTCTAAACCCACTTACTTGAATTCACCTTTAATACTCAATTTAAAGAGAAGAAAGTAGTGTTATAAATGAGAAATTAAATATAGAATCAAGTAGCATCTATTAAAAATATTAAAATATATTTATGATAGTTAGCTAACTCATTAAGCCATAGAACCTAAGGGATGTTATCAAGCAGCACTGAGGTGAATCCTAAGGACTTGAACTAAGGAGTGAGAATAAGTTAGACAAGGAGACTAGAGAGGAAATAAAATTAGAAGAACCTGAGCTTGAGAAACTAGCTAAGAAACCTATACTAGAATTAAGGAATGAAGAACTACCGCTTAAGAAAGATCTTGAGAGAATACAACCACTTTTTTATGAGAGTTTAATTAAACCAAAATTGGATTAATAGTTCTCTGGGTTCTTAGAAGTGTTCAAGAGCTTACCACTAATATGCCATTTATTGAAACTCTTGAGCAGATGCCTAACTATTGCTAAATTTCTAAAAGATATCTAAAAAAAAGTTAGGAGAATTTGAAACTATACCTCTAAGTGAAAATTGTAGTGTAATTATATAAAAAACTACCACGAGTGCTAAAAGCCTTTGATAATTTTATCATTCCTTGCACTATAGAAGATATATTTATTTTGAAAAGCTTTAGTGACTTGAGTAGCTAATATTAATCTTATGATTTTATCAATTAAAAAAAAAATTAGGATTTGGAGAGGTTTAAACAATAATTATTACTCTTTAGTTAGCTTATCAATTATTTTTAAGCGAAGATCGCATCGGGTATTTTATTTAACACATTTTTATATTCCAGTGTAAGAATTTTCATGTACTTTAACTATTGTTTTGTAAATATGTTTTGAAGAATGCATTAATTTTAATCAATGTGTTAGATATTTGCTTTAGTAGAGCATTAAATACAGTTGGTAGTAAGCGCTGTAAGAGAATGTGGTAGTCATGACTTTTTATGCTGAATATCTTTTCTATTTCCAAGTCAACGAAGTGACTCAAGTTTGACACATATCCACTAGAAAACGTCTGAGAACACGTCCATTCACATAGTATTCTTTGTTGATCCAGTTGAGACATATGTAGCTTCAGACTTTATTAGTTTACTTGTATTTGTTTCTTGAAGTTATAAGCCCTTCCTCTTGCAAAAATCCTTCAAGTTTAATGTTGTTTTGACATAATCTTTTATTTTATCATTAATATCTATCACAATAATATATATCATAACATTAAAGGTATTATATAAAAAAAATTTCCTTAATATGCAAAATATTAAGATTATGCCTAATCAAATTAGTTCTTTAGTACAAAAATCACTGAAAATACTTTGCTTTGTTCAATCATAAGTAACATCAAAATCAAGAAGATGATTTGAAGCTAGCTCTAGTCTATCAAAGATCTTTGGCATTCCATTAATCATATGTTATAAATCGACCTCAGTTATCTTATGGGGATGACTTAGTTTTTAAACTTTATCTTTAAAGAAGACTCTCTATTCCCTCTGAATAAGTGATTGCGGGCTAGAAACCTTTGGTGGTAATCAAAATAATAATTACTTCCTTACATGTTTTAAGGTAAATGCCTTAAACAAATCCATATAATAAAGGTAAGCTTTTTCTGGTACAACTACAATCAAATAGTATTTGAAGCTCATCTATTAAAGATTATAACTAGACAATTTTTTTTTCTTTTGAGCTATGTGAACCTTGTATGATTGACATCAGAAATAAAAATGGCATGATCATACACATGTCAAGTGGCAAGTTATATAATGTAATAGTCACTGACCAACATGAGTAGGGAATTGTGACATAAATGTATGGTGCGAACTCATCTGCATGCAAGGCAAGCTTAACATTGTGTGGTTCAACTACAAAGTTAGGATAACTATGATCAAAGTGTTTCCAGACTATTTCATATGATGAATGACTCAAAGAATTAGTATCAACAGATTGAATATTGTGTTAGGTCATGTGATGAGTTGTATGCATATAAGTGAATAATCTTTGAAGTCAGAGTAAAAGTGGAAAGTAGAAGAGATGCTTGTATGAGATAATTTTTTTTAATTTTTTTTGCCTCATTGGTTTGAATCTCTCAGCACCACAAAATCTTCAGTTTGTCTCTTCTGGATTAGTCTTATAATATAGTTAGCACCATTAATATAACAATCTATCTTTTTAGATTGTGACCCTAACTTTGATACCAACCTTTTTGTTTTGTAAGGATAATTTGGAACTAAATTCTCAAACTAAACTCTCAATAGGTATTATCTCCTTTAGTTATGCTGCTACTTGATTAAAGTATTCCTTGGGCTTGTTATAAGCAGATTTAATGCTCAACATTCTTAGTGATATTCATAATTCTGAATGCGTAGTGCAATCTTTTTCACAAAGGCTATTGTGCATCATTCAGTGAATTATAGAATTTTTGTGCTTCACTATTCAGTGCTTGACCATTATCAGGAACAATCCCAACAAAATAAACTTTGCTGACATCAAAAATCATTTCTTCATATGTGCTAGAACCATGTTCCATTAGAGGGGGCAAAACTTGATGAAGCACTAACATGATCGTACCAACATCTAGTTCATGCTCACCATGCACAATCTTGTACCTTTAATTGGATTGAAATCTCTTATGATACATATCCAATTTAACTTCTTCATGTGTTAGTTACACTTAACTTTTGTGTTTTGTACAATGTCATCGAAACTTATTATCTGATAAGCAAATGAGCAGTTATGATGCAATTTGCACAAATTTCTCTACACCATTCAAGAACTAATTAGTGAAACATTTTCTTTCTGATACAATTCATTGTTTACTCATAATCTCAAATTTTAAACATTCATCATCAACCTATATGCACATGTAAATATTTGCACATTATATCATTCATACATATATTGTGTATGTATTAAATATCTAACATCTAAACTTAAATTTTACAT
>NEWO01000043.1:1199718-1214339 GCA_003013225.1 Phalaenopsis aphrodite | reverse complement strand
AACCTATATGCACATGTAAATATTTGCACATTATATCATTCATACATATATTGTGTATGTATTAAATATCTAACATCTAAACTTAAATTTTACATACAAACCACACAATTCTTGAGTATTACATATCTAACACATAAACTTCAGTTTTTTTACATGCATTCCACTTAATTCTCGCATATTACATATCTAACACATATACTTTGACATTTACGGACATTTCGCTCATTTCTTATGTATTACATATGTAACATCTGAACTTTAATTTTTACATACAAACCACATAATTCTTTTGTATTACGTATCAAACACATGAACTTCAATTTTTACATGCATACCACACAATTCATATGTATTACATGTCTAACATGCCCAATAATTTGAGTACCACCTCATTAAAACCAACTATGTCAGAGAGGAATCGAACCCCCAACCTGAGGGGTTTTATACCATGAATGTCAACCAATAGGTACTGTATTGTGTGTGTCTGTGTGTCTAGATATAATTAATTAATTTGGCTAATATTTAATTTTAAAAATTCATAAGGTCATTTTAATCTCTTTCCTAATATTTATTTAAATTAAAATATTTTAATCAAATTTAATCACAATTTTGCTAAAAACATTTTTTAATGAATATATTGTAAAAATTATTAAAATTTATAATAAAATTATTTTAAATAAATTTCATAATTTCTAATCAATTTTTTTTGCGCTAATAATTAAAAAAAAAAGGACAATAAGCTGCAGGTCCTGCGCCGGTAGTGAAGAGGCTACAAAGACCAAAGAAAAAAGTGCTAAAAAATGCCTCTTTTTTCATCCATACGATCTAACCGATTCTCTCCCCTCGCTCGCCTAATTCCTCCGCCGTCTTCCCCTTCCCTTCGCCCGTTCTCAATTTTTTCTCTCCGGCCACTGCTCCAGAGCTCAGCAACGTCGGCATACTCTAGCTGGAAGCACCATCTTCCTCTCGCAAGCAGAAGTAGGCTTCAGCTTCCGCCGCGGCTAGGCTTGTTTGGCTGCTTGGTTGCTGAAGGATCTTCTTTGGTGGTGTCAATGGAAACTTCGGCGGACAAGGTAGCGGGGGCGGAAGATGGAAGAGAGGATAGGGTTCGCAAGGACGGCGCCCCCGCCCGGCTTAAGCTGGAGGAGCTGAAATGGGATCACTCGTTTGTGAGGGAGTTGCCCGGCGATCCGAGGTCCGATATTATGTCTCGTGAGGTGCTTGTTTCTCTTGTAGAGTTTAGTGTTTTAGCTACCGAGTTGTTTAATCTTTCATAACCTTTTTATTCAGCAATTATTATTCTTATATGGTATCTAATTTATCTGAATTATACGCTAGGTTTGTAATTTTTTAACTCCAGATGATATGGATTAGTGATTTACCAACCTTATGATTGAGCCATGTCTTTTTTATTTGATTTAGGTGCTACATGCTTGCTACACCAAAGTATCACCATCTTCTAATGTAGAAAATCCAGAGCTTGTTGCATGGTCTGATGCAGTTGCCAAGTTGCTTGCCTTGGATTCTAACGAGTAGGTTACTCAGTTTCTCAATTTTTTTTCCTCAACCATCTTATTTAAAACTATACATTGTCACTCCTCAACACATTTCCTTTTTGAATTGTAGATTTCCTCATGTAGTTTGTTGCAATACATATACATTAATATTTAGTAACCAACCATTTGCTAAAAAGTTGTGTTTTATTTAGAATTATAACATCGTTTACTTTTTTTTTTTTTTTTTTGATTTTTTAAAATTATTCAGTCTATGTATTTGGGTATGGACTTTAGTCCTACTAAGAGGAGAATGATTTTAAATAATAGAGTGCATAATGCTAATGTGTTATTGTATGGTTTTTGGGTATCTTCAGGAATGTACCCTTAATCTTCCTTTTTTGGGGTAAAGAAAGATGGATGTTAATGATAAGACAAATGATACTAGTCAAATATAGAAAGCATCAAGAAAACACTATAAAACCATAAAAACAACAAGAATGAGATCACTTGACAACTTCGAGCTTGCCTGAAACTCCAGGTAATTGAGGGGGAAAGGCTTAGGCAATACAGGGATGCTTGCATTTCCATCAAATTAAAGGAGAAGGAAAGCAGGAATTAAGAATAATTTATTTCATACTTATTCTTCGTTTTCATGCCTTGTTTTCTCCACAAGAGTATTTATAGGCTAGAAAGCTACATTCTAACCTATTAATTATCCTAACAACCTATAAGCCTTTTCACACAGATGACCTATTAAACTACTCATTACATTGATGCCTAACACAAGTACTTCCAAAGCAAACTATAATGGAGGGCATTTAATGGAAAGAATGCTATAGGAATGAAATCTGCCTGCTACAGAGCATATTTTCTGTTTTGTATTCATCATTTGTTAGATGGATGCAATGATTGTAAACCTTTGTTTGATTTGCAATACATAGCTTTACCGTGCTTATTCGCCAAGCATGCTCTCTACTTTAATCATATTTGCTGTGGTATGATAAAGAAATGTCTTTATCTTCTGCATTGAATATCTTTTTTCAGATTTCAAAGACCAGATTTCCCCCTCATATTTTCTGGAGCATTGCCTATGTTAGGAGGGTAAGATTCTGAGCGGGACGTTCATTCTTCTTTTTTTCTTTTCGCCCCCATGATTAGTGATATTAATGATGGGTAAAATCCGTAGATTACCTTATGCACAATGTTATGGTGGACACCAATTTGGTTTGTGGGCTGGTCAGCTTGGTGATGGCCGTGCAATAACTCTTGGTGAAGTTGTAAATACTCGTGGTGAGAGATGGGAATTGCAACTTAAGGGAGCAGGAAAGACTCCCTATAGTCGGTTTGCAGATGGTCTTGCAGTCCTGCGCAGCAGCATTCGTGAATTCCTTTGTAGTGAAGCAATGCATGGTCTTGGAATTCCGACAACACGCGCCCTTTGTCTGGTCACAACAGGAAAATCTGTCTCACGGGATATGTTCTATGAGTAAGTCTCTTTCTCAGACGCTTTATCATGACCCATTGGTTTATTTCTTCTATTTTATCAGTCAAATTTCTGATGGATTGAGGTTTATTATTTTCTTCTGTCTTGGATAATGCAGAAAGCCTTGCTGTGTTGATAATCTATATTACATCCTTGCAAATTATTTGAAACTGTTACATCTTATGTATTTCATTCTATATTTCTTATTTTTGCCATCAGGAGGTGTGAGTTTTGGGGTAAGTTTAGGCTGGTGGCATGTGTGTGGTGTGGGTTGACGCGAGCTATTTTCCTTGCTTTGTCATTTCAGTAACAATTAAACCTCTGACGACTTGCAAAATCTGAATGGCAAATGAAGTGTTCTATTGTTAATTTTCGGCTCTACAAATAAATAGCTTCAACTTTGGCATTTCTATTGTCATTAGGTGATTTATACAAACATACAAATATATATATACATATATATATATATATATATATATATATATATATATATACATACATGCATGCATACATACAAATATATACATGCATACATACAAATATATAATAAAAGGGATCGATACTCTATCGTCATAACAATTGGACATAATTGTTTTCCAGCTATGATTAATTATTCTCCAAGGTGATGGAGATTTTTATTTTTCTTTTGAAATATTTATGTAATTTGATTACCTGCCAAAACCAGTTTTAATGCCATCTTTTTTAATTAAGATTCAGGCAAATTTATCGAATTTTTTGAGTTGTTTAGCTGTTCATTTTTCTGTAACAAACAGATTTTAGAAACTTTGATAATATTTTCTATGTATATTATGTATTATTGTACTTTTGGTAAGCTATTTAGTGTTATCAATATGATTTTCCCTATTTATATTTGCTGATCAATGCCCTTTTTTAATCAACTTTGGCATCATCCTATAGACTAGTTTCCTCATTTCTTGGTTTACTTCATTCATGACTCTTCTTATTTTATCTGTAAGTTTCTTTATGTGTTTTAATTTTATGCTGGGTGGTTTTTCTTGAGATTTTTCAAATTATTTGCTTTGCAATTTTACTAAATGATCTGAATAGTTAAGCTTATTAATAAAATTAATATTTCAAACACTGACATATAATCTATGAATATTAATTGTTTAGCGGTAACTCGAAAGATGAACCTGGTGCAATTGTCTGCCGTGTTGCTCAATCGTTTCTGCGTATTGGTTCATTCCAAATTCACGCATTCAGGCGCAAAGAAGACCTTGATATTATACGCACTTTAGCAGACTATACCATTCGCCATCATTTCCCTCATCTTGAAAAGATGAGCAAAAGCGAGGATATTTCTTTTGGAGCTGGTCTAGAAGGATCTCCAGCTGTGGACTTGACGTCTAACAAGTATGCAGGTAGCATTCCTTATAAACTTAGTTATGTCCGTAACCAAGCCCGAAATAGTTAGCAAAAAGGCAAAGCTGATGACGATGATGTGTGTATCTAGAACCTTGTACTGACCAAAATCTATATGTTATTTTCATGAATCTTACTAGCTTGGTCGGTTGAAGTTGCGGAGCTTACCGCTTCCCTGATTGCCGGATGGCAGGGAGTTGGCTTCACTCATGGTGTGCTGAACACTGATAACATGAGCATACTGGGATTAACAATAGATTATGGCCCTTTTGGTTTCCTGGATGCTTTTGATCCAAGCTATACCCCTAATACCACTGATCTCCCGGGAAGAAGGTATTGTTTTGCAAATCAGCCTGATGTTGGCTTATGGAATATTGCACAATTCACTGCAACATTGTCAGCTGCAAATTTGATCAACCAAGAGGAAGTAAACTATGCTATGGAGAGGTGATATGTTCTTTACGCTTTGCTGATATTTGATCTCTAATTTGTTTTGATTTGGAGTTTGAGTTCATCTATTTTGTTCAGATATGGAATAAAATTTATGGACCAGTATCAGTCTATAATGACCAGGAAACTTGGTCTAACCAAGTATAACAAACATTTGATTAGTAAGCTTCTCAACAACATGGCTGTTGATAAAGTTGACTACACAAATTTCTTTCGTCTACTTTCAAATATCAAAGCAGATCCCAAGATTCCTGAAGATGAGCTTCTCATTCCTCTCAAAGCTGTGCTGTTAGATATAGGCAATGAGAGAAAGGAAGCTTGGATAAGCTGGATGCAGACCTATATTGAGGAGGTAAGATTTCAGGAGTGTGAATGCCATCTGCGCTTTTCTGTTTCATTTTTTGTTTGTTTAACCTATTGAAAAAGCTGCTATTTTTTGTTGCTTCAACAACAACAAAAACAAGCTTTTATCCCACTAAGTGGGGCCGGCTGCATCAATCCTTTTTCTTTATTGCGTCCTATTGAGTGTCATATTTTCATTTAATTCTAATAAATTAAGATTATTTTTTATACTATATGCCCAAGTCTTTCTATGTCTACCTCTGTTTTTCTTAACATAAGTCGAATTTAACATAAGTCGAATTTAAAGCATCTACTCTCTTAACACAATGATCTAAAAGATTTATGTTATGATTTTTCAATAAATTTTATGTTGGCTGTCAACTACCTAACGCAACTCTCCACTTTTAACATCGAAGGCATGGGACCCAACAATGATAGTGTTAAATTCTTCGTTGCGTCAAAAAATTCCATTCCTCTATTATTTTAATAGACAACTCAAGCCTGCAATCATAAGAGGGGTAGTTTTATGTTCTTTTTTGGTTTTTATATACCAAATTTGAATTGAGAATTATTTGAAGATCTTGACGTGATGGGGAACGATCAAAAGTTAATTGCAGGATGCTATAAATACTATATTAAGATCTATGTAATGGTTTTTCAGAAGTAAAGACCAAATGGTTTCAGATGTAATGAACATATAAATTAGGATCTTATGGAGATGTTGTACACGTTTGGACCTTATAGTAGTGAGTTTTGTAATGTGAAAATATATTTAAAGACACAAAAAGAGGGGGATAATATAGTGCTAGCGTGTTCTACTTTTTATTTCATTTATGTTCTATTTTTCACCATAAAGAAAGAGGAAGGAAATGAGCATGAGAAATGTTCCGCTAAGCTTGATTTTTGGGATCTTTTATGATGATTTGGTTGCTCATCAAATATTTAGTTTTTTTTTATTATTTTTTTTTATGATTGGTTCATAGATAGTTCGTATGATGTCTCTTTTATTGTATAATTTATTTTATGGGAATGTTCAACTTTGTATTTTGTATGTGACGATTGAATTGAATGGGGAAAGTCATATTTAGTAACTGTAGTAATATTAGGACTCCTTTAATATGCATTTTTTATTTTAGTACTTTATTTGATGTGTAGTCTAGACATCATAAAGTTTATCACAAGTCAATATTTAACTATTTTGTTTTCATTTGGATTAGAACAGTTTTATTTCACAATAGTACTGAAGCCTTATCTCTATTAAAACATGAGCCACTTGCGTTTATCAGTATTGTTTTCTGGCCAGTATTCGACTGAAGTCACAGTTTAGTTCACGCAATGGCATCCCTTATTTTTCCAATGCAGGGATAAATCATTCTTCACTTATTATTTTTCGTTTTATATTTTTGGAAGAGTGGGGTATGGAGGGGGAATTTAATCGCAGACGCACATACATCGTATATGCAAAGCCTTGAACCCACAATCTTTTGGTTCAAAGACTAAGCTCTCAACCAACAGGCTAAGATGGCATATTTTTCCGTTGCTTGAGCTACAAAAATATTTTTCTTTGTGGGGGATTTACATGTATGCAATTTAATTATCATTCATTTACATGTCTAATAGCTCGGCCTTTATATTTTGTTTGTATGACTTTTTCTAATTCTAAAATGACAAAATTATCACTGACATTAACCTTATCTACTGAGAAACACCATTTTATTTATATTTTTTGCTGTTGTGTTGTCACTCTTATGCTACATAAATAAATATGTAAATATAGATTTTAAATATGTAAATATATAAGAATTCATGGTCGGTATGTCAATCCTCAAGTTTCTAATTGGTCAAACTGCAACTTTTGTTGCCTTTGCCTTGTGCTACAAAACTTCAAAACATCAAATATCTTTGGAAGGCCACCAGTTTTTATGAAATCTCATTTTTGATCAAACTAAATGCTTCTTTTATCATTATCATGAAGCTATAATGTTCTTGTTATCAATTCTTCCTATAACACTATCTCATATGTTGCTCATATTTGTAGAAAGTAGTCATGCAATGTAATTTGATTGCAGAAGCTTCCTAATTTAACATCACTTTCTGTTTTTTTCTTTTTTTTTTTCTTGTGTGCATTATTTAGTTGGTCGCTAGCGGCATCCCAGATGAGCAGAGGAAAGCTGCCATGAACTCTGTGAACCCAAAATATATCCTTAGGAATTATCTATGCCAGACAGCTATTGATTCAGCTGAGCAAGGAGACTACGACGAGGTTCGCCGTCTTCTGAAAGTGATGGAAAGCCCTTATGATGAACAACCAGGAATGGAGAAATATGCGAGGTTGCCGCCTGCATGGGCTTATCGCCCCGGTGTCTGTATGCTTTCTTGTTCCTCTTGAGACTGTCTAGTTTCTGCTGTAATGTTGTACAAAATTTATCATTATGCTAAAAAAATCTTATAATATGTTTAATCCAGAATTATTTTCATTACAAATTAGGTGAAGATCACGGCAGTTTTCTGAGAACATCTTGTATCCGGTGAGATTTTTTCCTGTTAAATAAATGAGCTTGTTGATGTTTCAGACTTAGAGAGCGTTGGCTTAGATTATTTGGTCATAATAAACGTTGATCACTGATGATCCGATTAGAAGAGTAGATGTTTTAGATTCAACTTATGTTAAGAAAGACAGAGGTAGACCTAAGATGACTTGGGCTTATTGTATAAACATGATCTTAATTTCGTAGAATTAAATGAAAATATGATTCTAAATAGGATGTAATGGAGAAAAATGATTCTTGTAGCCAACCCCACGTAGTGGGATAAAGATTTTGTTGTTATTGTTGTTGTTGCTGTTGTTGTTGCTGCTGTTGTTTCAGAATTAGATTACGTGTTATTCTCGCTCTGTATCCGCGTGAGACCCAACAAACTTATTTTGGTTTTAGACCGGCAGACATTCTTATTTCACATTTTGCTGTAGAGAAGACCTTTTTGCAGGATATGGTGATGTGAATTAATGGCTGCAAGTTTCGTCTTTAGGCTTGTGACAGAATTACTTCTTTTTATTTGATCAAATATGAAAAGGAAATATAGCTTTTTCAGTAGTTATTTGCAGCGGAGATTTTTATGAAATAGTAGAATTTAATGATATTTTTTCATGTTTATTTAGAGATTTTAGTTCACACGCATTAAAAGAGTACATGTTTTATGTGCAACGTTCATGGGAGTTTTGGATGCAATATGCCTTCTAGATAGTTTAGGGTATAAAAATGTCTAATGAATATGAACATTAAATATAATGTAAGAGTGTGATAGTGGGGTTGACAATCACAGTTTTTTCTTGTTTTGTTATTAGAATTATCACGACCCGGACTGAGATTTGGAATTAATCAAGACAGGGGACATACAATCAGACGGTGGAAAATAAATTATTATATTCATTTTTTATTTACCATATGAAAGAGTGGTTAACTAAATTAAATTAAAGCATTGAAATTAGATTTATCTCGTTACTGGTTGTTTGCGTCAGCTATAAATGTTTTCTCTTCTATCGCTCATCATTTAATCAATCAATTTAGTCTGAAAAGATAGTTAAAACAACTGTGAGCTAAACGAGCCAATGAATACTCATACTTTTAGACTACAACAATACAATGAAAAAGAACGATATGCATGCTGGTTAAGCTTCATTATGAATGAATATATAATTTTTTAACCTGCTATTCAAAGTTTTTATATCAATATCTTATAATACCATTTCATATCTATAGAACTGTCACGAGAGTGTCATTTAAAAAAAAGGCACTTCAATATTAATATGATTTTCATTTACGTGCACGCATACATTAACATTTCCTCATGAGTACCGTCAAGGGGTGACTCCATCATATTCAGTCATGCACATACAAACAGTCAACATAAGCGTATGTATTCACCGTATTCAATTCCACATACTATATAAAATATACACTAAATGCATGAGTAAATAACTATCATATTCACAACAATATGATCAACAAAGAAAAGAACATCTCAATCAGAATAAAACACCCATAAATATCATCAACTGCAAACATATTTGAGTAAAAAATAAACTATTATTATACTTTAAAAGTATGAGTACTCATATTGATTACAGATGATTTTCTTTACTTTTAGACTTTGTCACCACATCTAAGTTACCGCCTATAAAATATTCAAGTTACTATTTATTATTATTATTAATAATTTAATTAACAAATTTCATTATTAAGATTGCAATAATTGAACTTTAGATTTGAAATTAACTTTTAATATTTTTATTACTTTAAAATTTTATTAACGAAATATCCCATTATTAATAATTTATAATATACAATATATGTAATTTATGACCCTACCTACCTCTCCAAACTCTTGGCCCGACTCTGCTCCGCACGTTCCACCCTTTCCCCCTTTCCTTTCTTCTTCTGGAAAAATTATTCCATATGGATCAGACACCGCGCAGCTTGCGTGCGGTGTCCGATCCGGACCGTAAATCACCTGATCTACGGTCCTGATGTATTTCGGTGGGCCCCACCTAAATTTTTTTTTTATATAAAAAAATGAAAAATAATTCTAACTGTAGATCACCGTGATCTACGGTCAGAATCAGACACCGCATACAGAGATGCATGCTGTCTCCGTATGCAATAATTTCTCATTTCTTTCTGCTGCTTAATCACATAGGTTCGAATTGCTGTGCTAGAAGGTTATCTCTCGCACGACTTCTCTTTTTTGTTCGACACTTGGTTAGGGCATAATCGAAGCTCCTCTTTCGTCTTCCTCTTCGACTCGGCTCGATAGTAGCACTATCGTCTGCTCCAGAGTTCGGGCTCCCACACACGAACCTTCTTCCTCCCGCTTCCTCTTCCCGCGCACAACAACCTCGCTGACTTCTCTTCACGTGTCATTCTCAGGTAAGTGGGCATGCGGCTTATGTAGGCAAAAGAAAATCACTTCTTCAACTTCTCGATCTCGTTCCTCTCTCCCCCCTGTTTCGTTTGCCTGACCTCGTGCTTCTTTTCCTTCACTATTTAGTTTCTTGACTGCCCGCTTCCTCATCCCGACTCCTCGCTTCTTATCTCCTTCGGCTTTGCGTTTCTTCTCTCGGGTAAGCATATTGTTACAGTCTTTCTCACTTATAAAAATTTCATCCTCAATATTGATAAAAAAACCATAAACGGATCAATATTATTTATTAATGAACTTGGAGGTCATTCGTTAAGATGAAGGTAAAGACTCGATATAAGACAACTTATACATTCTTCGGAACACATAACTACTGAAGCACGAAAACATGCCAGTAAAACAAATCATACTCACCACCATCAACAACAATAAGTTCTTCATTCTCACTTTGAGTAAGGGAAAATACTCAGAGGTCGAACAGGTTGCCTTGGTTGACCTTGAGTAAGAGCCGAAGCTGTAGGCTCTATCTTTTTCTACCCGCCTGCGAACTTCTGTGAAGAAGTTCCGCCTGATTTCTAATCTTTGACGCTCTTTTGGCCAAGAGATGGAGAATACATTGTTATATGACCAAGTTGACGACACCAATAGCAATAGTTAGAGCCCATCATACATTGACCTTTATGCTGTCTTCCACATTTAACACAAGTGACTCTAGTACCCCGAGTCGTGCCTATGTTAACACCTAAATTATTCTTGGACTTTTGTCATTAGATCTTTTGAGTGATCTACATGTTCTTCTGCAGTTTTTCACTTCTGTATCTTGTTACGCTTCTGAGTAAACTGATAGGCAATCTCTACTATTTTAGCTCGTTCACTATGAGTATTTATCTATTCCCAAATGTACTAACGACTCTATGATAGAATCCTTTAATCCAAAAGGAATCTATAGCACTTTTTTTTTTTGGAGTAGCGACTAGTTGTGGTGCATATCTTGATAATGCAGTGAATTCTACTTCGTACTGCATGATTGTCTTCTCTCATTGCCTCAACTTGATGAACCTGGCCTGCATTTTTCTTCGAGCGAATAGGGGTACAAATCATTCTCTGATTAGCTTCATGAATTCCTCCCAAATAACTATCGTGTCGCGTAAGTTCCCTAACATATCCTGATGGTGTCCACGCCATCACCTTTCGACTTCACCATCCATCATAAACATCGCAAACAATACTCTTCTTTCATCCGAACAAGCCATGTTATCTAGTATTTTCTCTATCCTCGTTAACCAGCTTCGATTGGGTCATGACATAAATTATAAGTGACAATCAAAAGCAGATCATCTCCTTATCCCCTTTTGATTATTTAAGAAGTTTTGACAATCAAATGAGTTTAGTTCCCTAAATCAAGTGATGAGCCCAATTTTCATTATTTCTATATAAGATTTCACTCCGTTTTAATTGAGTCTTCAGTTCCTTTGAACAAAGGTGGACACAAATATTGAAATATCATCAAGTACTTATCTATACGATATCATTTCCGATAGGCTGCGATTTGGACTCTTGAATAAACTGAGTCATCACCAGCATTATTTGAGTGAGGACATTCGCGTTCCTATTAATAGCATGTCGTACTTCAACATTTTCTATCAGATTTTCTTCTTCTATGATTTGAGGTGTATCACTACGCCTGAATGGATAATTATTAAATTAACTTTAATCTTTAATTTTTATTTTTATTAAAATTTTCTTATAATTATCCTATTTGTTTTTTCATCAATATTAAATTAAATTATTCTAAACCTTGGCCATAATACCACTTTTTTTACGACCTGACCCAGAGCTTGAAATTAACCGAGATGGGAACATATAGTCGGACGATGAAAAATAAATTAATATATTCATTTACTATGTAACAAATAAAAGAGTCACTAATTAAATTAAATTGAAGCATTAAAATTAAATTCACATCGTTCCTAGTTTCCCACGTCTTCTATAAACGTTTTATCTTCTATTGCTCAGCTTTTAATCAATTAATTTAACTTGAAAGGTTAGTTAAAATAACTATGAGCTAAACGAACTATTGAATACTCATACTTCTAAACTACACCAGTATAAGAAAAAATAATAATATGCATGTCAGTTAAGTTTTGTCATAATTAACATAAATTTTTAACATGTTATTCAAAGAGTCTATATCCATATCTTATAATATCATTTCATATCTATACAGCTTTCAAACGAGTACTGTCTAAAAAATTGTGTCAATTAAGACACATCAATATTAACATTCATTTTCCTTTACGTGCACATGTACATTAGTGTCCCCCCACTAATATCATCATAGGGTGACTCCATCATAGTCAATCATGCATATACAAACAGTCAACATAAACATATGTATTCACCACACTCAATTCAAAATATTATTTAAAACATACACAAAAGACACGAGTAAATATCTACCACATTCACGACGATATGACAAATATGAAAAAGAATATCTCAATCAAAATAAAACACCTAAAAATATCATTAACTCTAAACATATTTGAGAAAAAAACAAATTATTACTATAGTTTAAAAGTATAAGTACTCACCTTGATTACGAATGATTTTCTTTGTTTTTAGAGTTTGTTACCACTTACAAAATATTCAAGTTACTGAATTTTATTATTATTATTAATTTAATTAACAAATTTCATTATTAAGATTTTAATACTTGAACTGTAGGTTTGAAATTAATAACTTTTAATAGTTTTATTACTTTAAAATTTTATTAACAAAATACCCATTATTAATAATTTATAATATACTTAATATATTTAATTTAAAACCCTTTCCTCTCCAAACTCTTGGCGCGACACGACTTTGCACAGTGCCCCTTCCCTTTCTTCTTCTGCGACTCGATCACACAGGATCGAATTACTGTGCGAGAAGGATCATCTCCCACACAACTTCTCTTCTTCTTCGACACTTAGCAAGGGCACGATCAAATCTTCTCCTTCGTTTTCCTCTTCGACTAGGTCGACATTAGCACAATCCTCTGCTCCAGAGTTTGACTTCGACTCCTACACACGAACTTTCTTCCCCCAGCTTCCTCTTCCCTGCACGACAACCTCGCCGACTCCTCCCATGTCATTATTAACTTCATCAAAATATCATTTATGCTCATTAAATCTTAAAGGCATATTTATTTTAATTTATCATAATTGATGCGCGCTAGAAAATTTGTAGATAGACCTTACGGTTCCAATATTACATGAAGACTTCACACACTACTAAGATATATCACATAGAATTTGTAAGGAACTATGAGTGCGAGAACTTACCTCATTGAATAACATTTGGGCTATCAATATAATGATGTTTTAAAGGTCATTAAACATGTTTTAGTGATGATGATAGCCTTGCTAGCTTGTTGATGGAGATGGTAAGTGTCCATGTTGATGTTTGTACGAACTATTAATTTGTATTGATTTAAGTAGGAGTATTAGATCAAATTTAAGCAAAAGTACTAAATCTAAATGTGTTGAAAAAAACTATGGATGAGGAACTTAATTATAAACCTATAGATGATACTTGTGATGGGTTTAAGGGTAATAATCATGACTGACATAAGGGTAGCAAGTATATTTGATAGAATTGATCTACAAAGGTTACAATTGAATTAAACATAAGTGTAAAGCATAACAAATTTGAAGGTGATGATAATCATACTCTCAAACATTGTGATAATAATAACCTTAGAGGCAACTAATTATCACATTCTACTTATGATAAGTATAATTGACCAAGAGATGCCATTAATTTGAGGTGGGGAGAGATAAATATAATAATACATATTGAGAGGAAGAATGGCTAAGAAGATCGAGGTGATTTTTTTCTTATCATATTTTTTTTTTGAGTTGTATAGCTAGGGAGTTGATGCTTATTTACCCAAGAATATGGTTTGAGATGCTACCATTTTTAGGATTAAAGTCCAAAATATTTAGTTGTTATAAATTTTTGTATCTTATAAGCATTTGATATGTGATTGCTTCTTCATAAAAGAGGGTTTTTTTTCTCTTCTGAATAAATGAAAGAGCATAGCCATTTATGGCATACACATTTATTGATTATTAGTAAATATTCAATTTTTGGAGTGGATTAGGTTGGCATATTTGAACTTTAACTATTTATGCCTTTGGCACACAAATATATCCTATTTATGCCTTTGGCACACACATATATCCCTTTGTGTATAGTCTTTAAAGGTCTTGTCTAAATATAAGGTAAATATTTTTTGTTAGTTTCATTTCTTCAAATATTCTCAATTTAAGAAAAAATATTTTTATCCACTAAACGCATTTAACTAGGTTAATATCAAAGACTTTTGTAAGATTTTGTGTATGTCTAAAAAAGTTTAATAAACATATTTATATCAAATGTTTACAATATTTATATTTTTGTTTGATTCACACAGTTGGCTTTAAGGAGGCGTACTCAAATTGTTGGGCACATTAGAAGTGGCTGGAGGCTCGTGTGTGTGTGTGTGTGTGTGTGTGTGTGTGTGT
>NEWO01000043.1:1152080-1189898 GCA_003013225.1 Phalaenopsis aphrodite | reverse complement strand
AACATTTTTCCAAAATGTCTCGCCTTCAACATTGAAATATCCAACAATGAACAAAACAGCCGCCACAATTCAAACAAGAGACACTGATCCTATTTTGTTTCGCACTCTGTCGTAGGCCAAATGGTTAGTTTGTAGCATCACTTGAATGTGCCGGCCAATGCATGTAATATATGTAAAGCAAATGCTACTGACAGGTCTTATATCTATTTTAGTATAGATCTCTAGAACATAAAAGAGAGGAAATACTTGTTCATCCCCTACAGTCTTTAGAATTCTGATGCATGTAACATATATAAAGCTAATGCTACTGACAAGTCTTATATCTATTAAGAGAGATCTCTAGAGCATATAAGAGAGAAAATACTTGCTCATCCACTACATTCTTTAGAATACTAGATGACTTCTATCTTCTATTGGCCAACAACATATGATAATCACAACAATTCATTCCCAAAAAAGCCACCGTTGACCTTTTATCTGTGTGATTTATGTAAAACGCGCTATCAATAAATTTAACAATTTTTAGTCAGCAAAAAACTCATAAAATTGAAACCCACATAAACCTAAAAAAATAGCAAAGCTATCAAATTTTCTTATATATTTGATACATATTTGTTGCAATCATGTAATGTCAATGCAAAGATTAACAAAAAACAACCCATACAAACAACCAATCAATAAGCCATGAGAAAATAGTTAATGGCACAATATTGTTAATATTAATTAATTACAAACTTTGATAGACATCAATGACGACATTTATGATAGAGAAAAATTAAAGATGAAACATCAAGAGGTTGAGATGTTGAGAGCATCACTTCTGTTATTTTCATTATCATGATAGTTTCTCTATCAAATTGATATTCTTTAATAATTCTTTACATTTTTAATGAAGGAAAATTTTCTGATTTTTTGCCATGATTAAAATGGAAAGAGTAACATCATTAGCTAAGCATTGTGATGCGAAATTTGCGCTATGGTGCACTATTTGCCATTAACAATTATAGAGTATGACCAAGTTCGCAAATCCCTCAATGGCTTAAACCCCCTAAGAGGTGATTATGATGTACTTGATAGAGAATTAAATCTTTGGTTAGCTAAGCTGAACTTAAAATTATTCTCTTAGGCAGACATCCACTTTAAATCTATAGGTCCTCTTGGATTTTTGATATTCTTCTGTTAGCTCAAATTTGATTAAATCTTTCAATCTCATGATCAAAATGCCCAAGTGTCTCACAAACCTCTCTAGTTATACTTTATTTACCTATGTTACTATGTCTCGTTGCTTTTCCTACCGACATCTCCTTCCATGTCTATTATATGTTTTCCTCTTACCTTTGATCATTCTCTCTTCCTTTGAGAAGTTCTCAACGACTAAACGCCTATATTAAACATTAATGCATTACCCATCACCCCCTCTCACTCATTGTCTTTCTTTAGTTTTATTTCGCTGCCAATCCCCATCCCTTTCTTATTGCCTCTCATCCATCATTCTCCAGCAACCCATTATGTCTTCTCTATACAACAACAAGAAGCCTTTATGCCACTAAGTGGGGTAGGCTACATGAATCTTTTTTCTCCATTATGTCCTCTCTATATAAATTGAAAATGGTACACACTCCTAAAGTACCTAATATCATTTTAATCTTAGGGAGTATTTGGTCCAATATTATTTAGATAACATTGTTATTGAAATAACACTATTTAATTTCAATTAAATAATTTTGGCTTGATATCATCTAGTTAAAATATAAATAGTCATTCAGAATAAGTAAAGAGATAAAAATTTATCTATTATACTCCCTTTTTTAAGTAATAAATTTATGCGTAAAATTTGACAGCTACTTACATTAGCTTCAGGTTAACTAATAATATCACTCAAATTATCTCAATGTGAGAAATAACATCCTTATCATGTATAACATAGCACAACAGTGTGTGTGTGTGTGTGTATGCATGTATGTATGTATTTTTTTTTTTTTGGTTGGGGGGGGTTGGGGGGGAAGAAGAGCAACGGTGGCTCCCTACGCATTAAAAAGGGAGGGGGAGGGAAGATCCAAATCTATGACATAGTTTGGGAGATAAAAGACAAGGAATTGAAGTAACTTGAATGGAAGTTTCGCAAAATGACAGTCACAAAAAAGGTTTTAGATCTTACAAAGCACTCAACATGAATGAATTGACAAATAAAAAACCATCAAATATTTTGAATAAAACTAATGATGATAATTTTTTCCATTACTTATTTATTCATATGTATCTTTGTCCTTCTTTTATGAGGCTGACCAAATCTTGTGTTTATGCAATGTTCCATGCAAAGGGGTGATACCAAGTGAACTTCAGTGTACCAAACCAAGATGATCGCTCAAAAAATATACGATAGCAAGGTTTCGTACAATTGCACGTGCAAATGCACAAAGAATTATTTGGAAAGTAACTTAGGCAAGATGTGTGGTGTAGAACATAATTCTCATGTCATTTTGAAAAGAGCACAAACAAGAACAGGATCAATTGCAAAATTCTGGAAAAAAGGTGGCTAATTCATTGTGGCAAGCCTTTTAATTTATCAGGCGATAACTATTCAATGATAAAAACCGCATGAACTGTTGAGAGCAGTCAACCAGGCTGATTTGGATTCAAGACACAGCACAATGAGAAAATTGATAAAGACTGGATCTAAGTACCTTATATTTCATCTGAATCCGCTGAAGACTGACGTTACTCTCCATAAGTAGTCGCTTGGTTTCTTCTCTCTATAATGAAATTCATAATATTCAACTTATTCATAACAACAGAATCAGAATCACGAACATAATTTCTTCATAGAAATTTAACTTTTACCCTAACGAACCTTAATCAAAGCCTCCAGCACTGTTTTTGCCTGGCCCAAGTTACGTCTAACCTGAAATATGACCAAACATCAGAAAATAAAGACATTAGATAAGGATTACATTTAAAAAAAGACTATTCTTAGACTGCCAGTTGCTAAAAGCAAGCCAGAACTCACCCATTTGGATACATGCTGCAAATAACACAACTATATAGTAATTTGCACTTCATTAAAGTATCAGGACAATCAAACAACTAAAAAATTGGATGAGAGAACTCAAATCCGCTAATTAAATATAAAAGAAAGTTAAATATTACAGATGAAAATAAAGAATAAACTACACCATGAAACCCTTTCACATGCCAGTGCACGAAGCCTCACTGGTACACCTCTTGTCCTTTTAGCATGCATCAAGAAATAGATTAAAAGTAAATGGTAGACTTTTCACTATGAATAACATAAAAAAAAAAAACTGCCCTGTTAAAGCATAACAAATCTAGAACAATTACCTGGAGCACATCCAAACCTACTCCTAAAAAACTGCCATTCCAGAACCTTATTTAATACATTGCTAATCATGGTCATGCTTATCAAATAATAAATATGCGACACTAACCAATCCATCTAAATAATAAAAAAAGACAACACATCCCTCCTCAAAACTTCTCACTTTTATTTAAAATATGGGAGAAGTTCATATTAACTGATATCGGAACTAGTTGAGATGTGGTGTAATACAAAAAGTAAACTTTCATTAATATAAAAGTAGTGGTACAACATGACTCAACAAAAGAAAAATGCAATAATAGATGAAGCCCTAGCTAGAGCTATAGGAAGAGATTCAAAGGTGGTAGTGGCGTCGGCGGGGTGAGCGGCCGTTAGGTAGGTAGGTGATTGTGTGTGGTTGATTGTACGTGGATTGGATGGCGAGATCGTGGAGGAAGTAGGTGTGGCGATAGAGTGGTGGAGGAATGTGGGGGTGGTAGGTGGCTAGTGTAGTGGTAGGGAAAGGGGATTAGTGAGTATTAGTGAAGGAGTTTACAACACCTAAAATCAAGATACAGTCGAAGCACCACCTGTCGTCAATTACAGCCCTAACAAGAGGGAAGGGACTCCACACAAAAGACTAGAAGACAACTCTACTAGAACTTGTGTCCCACACACACCGGGGGAAGCTATTTATAGCCTCCTAGTTCTACACAAGAGGAAGGAGAGTGGGGAGGTAAGAAGAATCCAGAAGAAAAGCCTTTCTAGAAGAAGACAAGTGTGGAAGGTGCATGAAGTAGCCCTGGATAGTGAAGATTCGCGACCAGCCCTGTTCCTGCGCACAGATTTGCGATCATTCTCTTGTTGTTTGCGATCCTGCAACAAATCGTCCTGCTACCTGCGAATTCACGGGATTCCCGCATATCATGAAGCTTAGAGTGGTTTCATGTGGTGTTGCGGGGCTTCGACCACGCTGTTTTTAGGCACCCCGCTCGGGGCGCTGTTCTGCGTCCTAATTCGGGCACTGAACGAGTGCTTGCGTCAGTCTCCCGAGGTTGGAGAGGCTTCGACCTCGTTTATCAAAGCTCCAGGCTCTTCAAAGTATGGTGTCAAGTCGTCGACGCTGAACATCACTGAAATGTTGTATTTCCCAGGCAGATTGATCTTATAAGTGTTGTTGTTCAATTTTTGAATTACTTTAAAAGGTCCATCTGCTCTAAGTTTAAGCTTACCGTATGATCCTGCGAGAAATCTCACCTTTTTTAATTGGATCCATACGAGGTCACCTTTCTGAAACGTTACTTTCTTCCTTGATTTATTTGTCTGTGCCTGGTATTTTCGATTCTCCTTAGCAATTTCCTTACTTTGTGGAGCGTCTGGATCTCGTGTACTTGTTTTGTGGTATCCTTGCTAATTTCTAAAGATGGTAAGGCGATATCAATTCAAATGGCGTGTGTGGATTGTGCCTATACACAATCTCGAAGGAAGTTCTCCTTGTAGTTTGGTTGATGAATCGGTTATAGGCAAATTCATATTGGACTATAGGATGAGATCTTAGTGTTTTATGTTTTTTCCCCACAAAAACCACAGGAGATTACCGAGGCTCCAGTTTACTACCTCTGTTTGTCCGTCTATTTGTGGATGTACTGCCATGCTAAATTGAAGTTTGGTGCCAAGCTTTCCCCATAGTGTCCTCCATAAGTGGCTTGGAAATTTGACTCTCTATCGGAGGTGATAGTTTTGGGAATCCCATGCAATTTTAAAATCTACCTGAAGTATAGATCGGCGATTTGAGAGACGTCTAGTGTCCGGTGACAGGGCACAAAGTGGGCTATCTTGGAGAATTTGTCTACTACAATCATTACAGAATCCTTGTTTCTTTGAGTTCTTGTAAATCCTAGCACGAAATCCATGCCGACATCCACCATTGGTGCCTCGATACTGGAAGTGTGTATAATCTTGCGTTTTGAGCTCTGGTTTTTGTCAGCTGACAAATCTTGCATTGTTTAAGATATTGTTCGACATCTTTTGTTAGATTTGGCCATAAAAAATGTTCTCTTACGACTGCGAGAGTGTTTTCCTTGTCGAAATGACCTATTAGTCCTCTATTGTGGCCTTCCTAAACAATAGTTTCCCTTACTGAACACCAAGGAATGCACAACTGACCTTAGTGAAACTGATATTTATCTGTAAAGTAATATTGTCCTATTGGCTTTTCTTGACATTGCTCCATATGTTCTCAAAATCTTCGTCTATTTCATAAATAGATCTTTAATAACCTCGAAGGCCACAACTAGCGCCTACATGGACGTGATCAATAGGTGTCAGTGACTAAGTGCATCTGCGTAGTATTCCTCTGTTTGCAATAGGTAATGATGGCGTGGTATGACTAGTGTTTCAGAACTCTTATGATGGCGTGGTATTCCTTTTCGTAAATTGAGTATTTCCTCTTGAACTCATTCAATATTTCACTGAAGAAAGCGGTGGGATTCCCTCCTTGGCTTAGTATTGCTCTGATTTCCACGAGAAGGCGTCACATTCTACCTCAAAAAATCGGTTGAAGGTAGTGCTAGCACGGAGGCCTGAGTCACCTTTTCTTTAAGTATGACAAAGCTGTCCTGGGTTGTTGTTGTCCAAGTAAATTTCTTCCGTTTCAAAAGTTCAGTCAAAGACGAGGTGATAGTGCTGAAGTTTCTGATAAAGCTTCAATAGACCTACACAAGCCACAAGAATTGCCTCAGCTCGATGAATGATTTTGGTGTGGCCCAGCTGAAAATGACTTCTATTTTTACAGGATCCATCTGAATGCCTACACTAAACAATGTAACCCATAAACCATACTTGGTTTGTCATTAAGTGACATTTCTTAGGATAGAAATATAGTTGCTCAGCTCGAAGTATCTCGAATACTGCCTTCAAACAATGTAAGGAAACTTTCTCTGACCAGTTGTATACTAAAATGTCGTAAAAAAAGACGACAAACATTCTAATGTGAGATCGGAATATTTGGTTCATTAGCCACATGCAATTGCTAGGTGTGTTCGACAGATCGAAAGGCATAAAAATCCACACATAAAATCCATCCCGCGCCTTGAAGGCAGTCTTTCACCTGTCCCCTAGGCACATCTGTATCTGTTGATATCTGCTGCGCAAGAATATCTTGGAGAAGATAGTGGCTTCATGAAGCTGGTTTAAAAGATCATCCAAGCGGGGTATAGGAAATCTGCACTTAATGTTAATCTTGTTGATAGCTTGGTTGTCAATGCACATTCTCCACGATTCATCCTTTTTGGGGACCATCAGGGTCGGGACTGCACACGGGTTGGTGCTTTCTCTGACTAGCCCCCTTGTAATGAGGTCTTGCACTTGCCATTTTAGTTCTTCATACTCCACAATCATAGTCTGTAGGCTAATCAGTTTGGCAATATGGATCTCGGTATAAGGTCGATGGCGTGTTGAATGTCCCTTTGGTAAGTTGTCGGTTAAAATATCCTGAAAGTCCTGTATCAATGGTTGCAGTATTGATGGTACCTCTCTTTCTTCATTGCTTCCTTCTAGTGTTACAAGGGCGTTTCTAACCGACTACAGGAATGTGATACAAGGAGCTAATGTTGCCTCGATATCGCTCCCGCCTTTTGGCATCCTTAGCAGGTAGTAAAAATATATGTTTTTCATCCTTCTTGAATGAATAAGAATTTTTGAACCTGTCGTGTTGAGTTTTGCGATCAAATTGCCAATGCATACCTAATAGAATATAGCAGGCGCACATAAGAACAACTTTGCACCATATTTGTTCGTGTAGCTGGTCTCCGATAAAGAAATCAACTATGCACTGTTGATTTACATTTATCTCATTCCCCTTTCTCAGCCAGGTAAGGGAATATGACTAGGGAAGCTTCTATGTATCCAATCCTAACATTTTAACAATGAGGGTGAATACCACGTTATCGCGACTGCCACTGTTGATGATCAGGTTGCAAACCTTTACCATGACGATGCACTTGGTGCGAAAAATGTTGTCTTATCTAGGATTGGTCTCGCACGGCTCAGACTGTAGTATTCGCCGAACGACTAGTGCTTCTTCTTTGTCTCCATGGAGTTGAAGCTCTTCTTCTGGGCTCTCCTCTGATTCCTCATCGACTTCCTCGGCAGTGCCTTGATTTGTAAGGGTGACGACGCGGCTTGTTGGCAGTTGGAGGCAATTTGATAGTAACCATGGCACCGGGAACACTTTCCGGCTGGCACTATGTTGGAGGAACTACCATCCTGTGCTTGCTTTTCGCTCTGATATGCCCTGTCAGTCCCTTGTCCAATTCTGTTATTTCCTCCAGAGGTACCCTTGTCAAGTGTAGCGGTTGCATGTGACTGCTTAGTTGAAGGTGGTGGTCTGAACGAGATGACTATTGCTGCTTTGTTTCTGTTGTCTCTCCACCTTCAAAGCTAGTGTTTGGACATCCTCCAACTTCCAGTATGGTTGTAGCTATATCAAATTGCTAATGGCGGGTCATAGGCCTTCAAGATATCTGACAATTGTGTGCTCTTGATCGTCAACTCACTCTTTAGCTGCAGGCGGTCGACTGGATCGTGAACTCCTCGACTGACAGATCTCATTGTTGCAAGCTGTGGAGTATTAAGAACATGTCCTGGTGATACTGCAGTGGGAGGTATTTTTTCTTCACTGTATTCTTCATTTTTTTCCCACTTAGTTATCTTTTCACTTTCTTCTCTCCTCCTCTACCTTCGGAGATTCTCCCACCATAAGCAGTCATTCTTCTTTAGTTTAATTACAACTAGCTTGACTCCCTTGTCCTCTAACAAGTCTTTATATTCGATGATTTGTTTGACTGTTTGCAAAAAGTCGATAAATTCATCGGGGTCCATGCTTCCCTCGACCTCTGGGAGATCCGTCTTGATGCCAAAGTCCCTCTGACCTCCATAAGAGGCCTCTTCTCTCGGCCTCCTTTGCTACTAGATACCAATAAGGTGCGGCCAATATTCTTCATCGCTGTGATCTTCTCAGTGGAACGGATTAAGATCTCCTTCTCTGACTTTCCTACGACTCTCTCGATCACAGTGGCAGGTAATCTCTTCCTGGTTCCCTACATGTAATTCGGTTAGTCTATGTTGCAAACGATGAATTTCACGTTGGATCTCTTCCTGAGTAGAGCCTGATATATCCCTTCATAGTGGTGTGGCTAGAGTTGGGAATTGGAAGAATAAAAGTTGATGAAAGGTGAATCAGGTAGAGTCGAAGGCTTGGGAACCCTAGAATAGAACTATAATTGAGCTAGCTCTGATACCAAATGAACTGGAACTAGTTGAGATGTGGGGTAATACAAAAAATAAACTTTAATCAATATAAAATAATGTACACCATGGCTCAACAAAAGGAAAATACAATAGTAGACGAGCCCTAGCTAGAGCTATAGGAAGAGATTCGAAGGTGGTAGCAGCGTCGGTGGGGTGAGTGGCCGTTAGGTAGGTAGGTGATTGTGTGTGGTTGGTTGTAGGTGGATTGGATGACGAGATCGTGGAGGAAGTAGGGGTGGCGATAGAGTGGTGGAGGACTGTGAGGGTGGTAGGTGGCTAGTGGAGTGTTAGGGAAAAGGGAATTGTGAGTATTAGTGAAGTAGTTGGACGTTTAAAGCACCATCTCTGAGTAGGATACAGCCGAAGCACCACCTATCATCGTTACAACCCTAATAAGAGGGAAGGGTCTCCACACCAAAGACTCGAAGACAACTCTGCTAGAACTTGTCCCCCACACACACCGAAGACAACTATTTATAGCCTCCTAGTTCTAAATAAGAGGAAGGAGAGTGGGAAGGTAAGAAGAAAACGAGTGTGGAAGGTGCATGAAGTAACTCTGGATCATGAAGATTCGCGATCAGCGCGATCCTTCTCTTGTTGTTCTACGATCCCGCAGCGACCTATCCCACGAATTCACGGGATTTCTGTGTCACACAAAGCTTCGAGCAGCCCCTCCGTTTCGAGGCACCCCGCTCGGGACACTGTTTTGCGCCCCAATTCTGGCGTTGCACCGAGCTCCTACGTCATTAACACAATAACCTAACAAATTAAAACAGTTTTAGCCACCATAGCTCTTGTTCATAAGAATTAGTCTGTAGAAAATTAGGTTATTACTAGTAAAAATCATAGTTAAATTAATATTAATTAAAGATTCAAACAAAAATCACTTCAGAAATTCAATATCAAGGGGAAAAAATAAATTGAAAAGACATTTGGTAGAATCCAAGGATGAGATACAACGATTCAAAACTCCTCATCTTGATTAAACAAAGAAGGCCTCGTGGAGGTCTTCGGGATGGTATCACTTTAAAACTAGGCTAGGGTGGCTATGATATAAAAGAATAAAAACAATGAAAGATGATAAGGATTGATCTGAACAACAAAAGAACCTCAAATGCATTCGGGTGAATACCAATATTACAATCACGAGTCAAACTATGACAATTTTAACTACTCTTAGCATGAGTTGCAAGAAAATGTACTATGTACCTGACGCAGTTTCTCAAAGGACTGAACATTGTTCTCCCGCCTTTGCATCTGAATTAAAAGGAAAAGAAAAAAATGAAACAAAAAAGTAAACGCTTTGCAGTGTACCTATTGGTGATTTCTGTGAATAATTAAACCACCACATGCTCGTGTATAAATGTTTTGAATGTTAAACTACATCTTGTACCCACCCTCCTGGTGTGAAGACGATGGGCTTTCTCCCTTGGTCTAAAAACATTATAAGGATTTGTATCATTAACCGGTGGAGGAGGCTGCAAAAGCAGGAAAAAAACTGTTAGACTGCTAAAACAACATCACAATGCTATAAGTTTAAGAAAAGACATGTTTCTGAAAAAACTTAATAATAAATGTCATATCTCAACAAACAGCAGAACGCATAAAAAGTACAGATGAAGGGTTACAATTCAAAATGCTGAAAAGCCACTCCTTATCCCTACATTACTTGATTCTATGTTGTGCATGCTTCAGTTGTGAGAGAATTGACAGCACGAAACCACAAAATTATTTCCTTGCAGTGTAATATTCTGTTCAACAATGGAGAGGCGCAGCAAGAGTGGGAATTGTTAAATTATGAAAAACCCCAATCTACAAGTATGGTATTGAGCTCAAGGGGCATGACCAAGCCTATAAAAGTCGGCTTTATTGTGCAGCATGGTATTATCCAGAGGCTTGACCAAGCCGATGGAGGAAGAGACTTTTAATCTCGCTTTTAGCATAAACTAATTAAAATTTTAAAATACTAATACAGTTGCATGGGTCAAACATCAGAAGGTACTTCATGCTGCTGCTCTCAGCTTGGGACCAGTGAGGTTGAATTTTTACCAATGTCGTAACACCTATGACACTCAATAGGATGCTATGGAGAAAAAGGATTCATGCAGCCGACCCCACTTAAGTGGGATAAAGGTCCTTTTTAAAGACCAATAGGGCTTCACAGTTAATAAAATTTAAAAGAAATGACTAATGACACTGCCAAAGTGGGCAAATTTATAAGTTTAGATATGATGGTACTATTTTGGTGGTGGAAGTGTAGTCATACATTTGAAAACTATATATTTACAAAAATAGAAAATGGATAGAAATATAAAATCAAGTACAATATAATTGAACTTTAAGCTATATACAATTTTCCCAACAAATTTTTTTAAGTTCCATGTTTGTTATCTTCGGGTCATCTTTTGCATTCAATGCTAGGAATCAAACCATGCTAATGCGCCTATAACTAAGAAAAAAAATCTAAAACAAGAATTCTATGAAAAAATGATCATTACAAGAACTTTGTATGGCATATAATATTATCCATGACATTAACAAGAGCTAACAACAGATCTGAAACTCCATTCAGCATTCAGAAATCTATTACGGATCAAAACAACTGCATTATCTAGTGCCATCAAATTGTACATATAGCAGTGCAAGACCAAGATACAAGATGAAATAGTGCTATCTAATACATAGCATAAAACAACGGCACTTCAGCTTTTATTAAAGCAGAAGTGTATTGAGCCTAAATGTAGATAAATATGAAAAAAAAATGTTTCTATAATGTTCAGAATACAACAGAACTAACCTGTAATCGCCTTAATAATGGTTTCTGCCAACGTTCCCGCTGACAAGAATTAACGAGACATCAATAAGAAAATATTCTAAAAACAACAACAATGGCCTTAAAGAAATCAGTACAAAAAACCAGAGTAAATGCAACTTTCTGATATTAAGGCCTACTTAGCTATATAACATAATAAAGAAGATTGCAGTGGATGATATACATGTAAAACCAAAACATTCATTTTTTTGCAAAGCTGTGCACCTTTGATTTCCAGTAGTAATATATAGATTGAATAACTGCAATTCGCAAAGATTGCCCCTGCAAGGCCTGCAAAATCAAGGAATCATAAGACCAAAGAGGATTAAACTAAATTTACAAATGAAGAAAATTGGCCTGTTAACTACACGGAAAGAAACATATATTTGAATAATATTAAACCTAACAATATTTCGCATCAATATAGAAAATATGTTTCAAAAAATTAAAAACCAAGCACCTTGGTAATCTACAGCATGTGTGAGAATACCCAAAACAGCGGAACTTTTGCTAACGTAAAACTCAATAAAAATACTAAATAAAAGCTACTTCAAAATCATCAAATTATCCAACCAAATAAGTGAGTAGGAGAGAAAAGCACAAATAGAAGGCACATGTATTGAAAATTTATTTTAACTCCAACAAATGAAATTAGCAAACTGTAAAATTGCCAATCATTTCAAGTTTGAAGAGGAAAGTTTAACTTAGTGCACACAAAACCATAAATCAATGTCAAAGTTCATGAAATAAATACAAAATCAATGTTTATTTCTGTTAAGACATTAACTACAGGAAATATGACAGCCTAACACAGTTCTCATGAGAAATGGCCAACAATTAGCTAGGATGTAATTGTAAATTCAACTCAACCCAATTGTATTAAAAATCAACAAGGGTTGCCATTGCTCATAAGTGATAAGTCACAACCAATGAAAACGTAGAGTGGTTAAAATGGATGGTAGAAAAATAAATATTGCACATATTCAGTAATTTTTTTATGGGAGGAAAAAACAACAAATATTAGCGAAGATCATAAATTACTATAAATTGGGAATGTTACAATAAATGAAGAAGGAATGGTGGAAAAATGTACATAAATAAAATATGAGGCAAACGAGAGTCCTAAAGGGGTAATTGCTATCAAGTAAATTCAGGGTAATAATTTTATAAATAAAATTGTAGTTTATGTTCCTCAAGTCACATTAGGAGAATTTGGAAAAAAAGAAAAAATTAGGACTATAAATGAACTGCAGCATGTACATGGTGACTTGAACAAATATGTGATAACATTCATCAAATCAGGCTTTATGGTCCAGCAAGAAAAAACATGATTGATTAGTCGCCCCTGTTTTACTAGTAACTAGAACTTCAGGAATATCAAAATGCAGTATTTATACAATTTTTAAATTTATTTAAACTACTTTGTAGCAAGTTATGATGACTCTCTTCAAGAGAAGCATGACCCAGGAATTTTGTGACAATAATTGGGAATTGAATGCACTCGATTTATGAAGCCTAGACATCGAATCATCTTTCTCCCAACTCTCTCTTCCTCTCATTCTCAATCTCATTTTCTCATTCTTCATTCTTCCCTCGAGTCTCTCATTCAAACACTTGTTTAACTCATCATGTTTTTACTCATTTTGTTGTCATATATGCATAAAGCAATCTCAGAGCAAATGCACTCGTGCATTCACTTACGCCCCTCGTCCCCTATCTTTGGTCGAGTGCAAATCTACTCCCTTTTCATGTGCATGCCACTTTTCTCCACTTTTGATCATTGACACTCAATTCCACACGAGCCTCCACTCGCTTCTCAAGAACATTAATGTAATTTCCACATGGTTTCTCATAAAGGCCCATTTACCTTTATGCTCATCCTCACAAACATGTGTCGTACATTTTTACCTCATCTCCTTCCTTTCTATTTGACCAAACACAAATCTTCCTTTCACATCAATATGCTCAAGCACAATTCCACCAAATGTCACCCCAACTTCCTTGCACATATCAAACATCTAATTTTTCCATGACTCACACCTTAGTTCGCCATTGCCTTCAATTTCAACTACTTCACAGCCTAATACTTAAGCCATAGTTGTAATCTATGTTGCACGAATATAGACACGAGGACACTGACACGACACGGGATAAATATGGGACATATCTATATATAAAATACATACAGGCATTGGACACCCCTCGAACATGTCATTATATATATATATATATATCTATATCTGTGTGTGTGTATTAACTAAATAAAATATTAAGAATAACAAAAAATAAGAAATTTAATAACATTAACTTTTAAAAATTAAGGGGCTATTTGGCATTGTTTTTTATTTTTGTTTTCAAAAAACAAAAAAAAATAAAAAAAATGTATTACTTTTTTACTGGTTTTTTAAAGGGTCATTTTTAAACAGTTTTGAAAAAAAAAAAAACACAAAAATGATGTTTTTGCCATTTTTAAAACAACTTTCCCCACTCGACCCGACATGACTCCATATCCTCCTGCTTTTTGAGGTGGCAGTGGCATCCTCGCCGTTCTACCATTAGAGCAATCCTATGGCTGTGTCTTTCTCCAACGCAATCACTGCCTTGCTGGTGATTCTGTCATTTGCATGCGATTTATTTTATTTTATTTTTTTGCTCGTGATGCTTAAATGTCGACCATCCGATGATCAAATTAGAAGAGTAGATGTTTTAGATTGACTTATGTTAAGAAAAGCAGAGGTATACCTAGGAAGACTTGGGCATATTGTATAAAAAAATGATCTTAACTTATTAGAATTAAATGAAAATATGACACTAAATAGGACGCAATGGAGAAATAGGATTCATGTAGCCGACCTCACTTAGTGGGATAAATGTTTCGTTGTTGTTGTTGCTCATGCTGCTTGTCGCTGCTGCCATTGTGTGCGTCATTTTTTCAGACTCTACAACTTGTTGTTGCTTCCTTTGTCGAAGGTGGAGGTGCAGGTGAAAGAGATGGGGCTCAACGATGACCACTCTCAAAACTGTTGAAATCCAATACTTTGTCTGTGGAGTCCCTGGCTATTGCATCAGTGGCATGAAGCTCGTCCTCATCGTCACCGCCTCTTCTTCTTCTAGATCTCCACTACCGATGATTAGAAAACCGAACAGAACATTGAAAAAGTAGAGGTGGAGGTTCAAGTCTAAAAAATCTCAATCATAACCTCCAGTACAAAATAGTTTCTCATGCATTCTTATCAGTGTTGCTATGAGATCCACCGTAATTTTCTCATTAGCTATATTAAAAGTAACAAAAGATAAAAGTGAAAGAGAAATCAAACCTAATGTTGTTCATTCAAGCACCTCCCATTCTTCCATAGTTATAAATTGAGATTTTTTGGTGATTCAATCTAATGGCCAATAAATTTCTTTTGATATAACAAATCTTCAACTTGCATTTTTCAGAACACAAAGTTCAAACCGTCGAACTTCTCCATCTTGCACATCAATTTTTCAACTATTGCTCTCATCGAATAAAAAATCTTCAAAAAATCCCAATCTGAAACCACTATTGGGACGGAAACCAGATTCAAACAATTCACAACCAAATCACACTGCAGAGAAATACAGATTCGAGAGATTCATAAAACACAGTATTTAATGTAGAAAAACCCGAGAACGAAAAAAAACTAAAGAGCCACACCACACCAAAATTCCACTATAAAATGAGGACAAAAGTCACAGATTATACCACACTCAAAGTTTCTCTTTACTTGCCTGGAACTCACTCTCAACCGCACAAGATTAAACTGCAGAAATACAACACAACTCGTTGCACCGCTCGCTCTGTCCCGCTCTTGTTTCACGCACTATAGAGAGATATTTTCCTCGTATGGAAGTCAAGGACTTAAATTTCGATTGAAAGAAAACCACTCCTAGTGTTGGAGTGCCACTCCTGGGCAATGTCTTTCCAAGCACTTTGTCTGAAGTAGTTCTTCTAATCGCTGGTTCGTCCATCCCAAGCAATAAATTTTCATTGTCTCTATTTCCAAACCTTTAAAAAAGGTTTCACGGCAAAATTACGCCTCTTCTAAGAATAGAAATTTCAAGCGCTCTGTTCTGTAGAGTTCTAGGCACTAAGGCGGGCGTTTGGGCATCACTTCCAGCACTAGGGCTCCCGACAGGCATCGAGGACTTCCACTATCAACACCAATCTTTTGTCCCTTCCAGTGCTGCTTCAAGCCAATGAAGCTCCATCGATACAACACAAAAATATATTATTTTTTGTTTTTTATTCTTAAAAACAAAAAATATACATGAATACCAAACATGTTTTTTATTTTGTTTCTAAATACAAAATAAAAAATCATAAGACTACTAAACATGTTTTTTTTATTAATGCTGAAATAAAAATAAAACAAACTAAAACAAAAGGACAGAAAACAAAAAGGGATCCCAAACGGCCACTAAAAGCCATTTGGCATCACTTTTGTTTCCTATTTTAGTTGATATAAATGAAAAGTAAGCATTTATTATCTTGTATTACATCAAGATTTAAATCATTTTAATCAATTACTCATTGAAAAAATTTAAAAAAAAAAACATTAACTTCTTTAGTACCAAATTCTTATGGATTTACATATCTAACACCTAAATTTTAATTTTAATTTATGCTACCCAAGTCTTTCATATTACATCTAATATACAACTATTTTCTGTTTTAAAAATTGAAATACTTTACTGATATAAATAGCATATATGTAAAAATTTAAATTAGGTGTTAGATATGTAAATACATAAAAATTTAGTGGTATGTATGTAAATCTTTCTTAACTTTTACATTAAAAATATTTTTTATGAATTTTTTAATTCATTAATTTAGGACATGTGCCCTTTTCTTAAAAATATTATTTAAATCAAACACTTCTATGACATGTCTAACGCTTGAAAAAAACATGTCTACGTCCAACACTACACGCATGTTTAATTAGAAGTGCTTATGCATCATAGGTTGTAATGTTCCCTCAATAATGATCAAAACTCCCTTTGCAAGAAGCTTGCCATGCCCTTAATTTCATTATGTCAAAAGGTTGCTCTCAATTAAAGCCAAAAAAATCAATGTTTACTCAATAATCAGTTACTACTATTTGATGCACATCACGCCAAAGTCACAACATCCCACAATAGTTGACAAAGCATAAACAGACCTTGTTCACTCTGTGCAAGATCGCGCTTGCTTAGAATGCCGCCTATACTGCTTTGATCCCAATTAAAGGCAAAAAACAAGCAATGTTTACTTAGCGATCACTTACTACTCTTTAATGCACCTCACGACAAAGCCACAACAATTGAAAAGGCACAAAAATTCCTTATTCACTCTAATGCTAGATCGCGCTTGCTTAGAATGTCACCTACACTTCTTTGCATTGCTGTAGATGATGAATTGTGCCATGACTCAACTTTTTTTGCCATGAACTTGTCCATTGCCTCCACTTGCAACCACTTCACAACCCCAAGACATTGTTGTAGTGCTCGCTAAACAATCGCATGGTCTTATTTGATGCACCCCATGCCACAACCACCACATCCCACACTAGTTGCCAGCCAAAATGCAACTATCTGATTGCGCCGCAAGCATCATTGTGCTTTATATGGAACTGCTACAGACAATCTCTAATCCTTCTAGGCAACTACAGACTATTTCAGTCATTTTGATTTCCTTCTCAATGACAATCGAAGAGAAGATGACAATCCATTAATATTCATAATAGAGGACAGCACCATTCTGGTGTCCACAATGGACTCAATGAATCTTCAAAGCAATTCAACATGGCTTAGTGTTCGCAACAGACTAGGTGACTCTTCAATGGTAATTGACATTGCCACACTATTTTGGGATAAAGGAGTTATAATGCATGAGGCAAAAGTTGCTTTGTCAAATGAAATATGTTCTAGTATTAATAAAATATGTGTTGCAAAATCTACAGCAAGACTATTAGTTGTTAGATATATGTTCACTATTTAAAATTGCGTAATTAGAGGCGCGCCTTAGCGCAATTTCGGCGGGCAGATGAAACACACGTCGGCTCAATTGTGCTGAGGCATGCGCCTCCCTCACTTAATTTTTTTTTTTATATATATTAGATGGTTCAAATACGTCGCCATATATATATTAGATGGTTCAAATACGTCGCCACCTGTTACTTTTGCTACTAGCGCAGCCACCACTGATTTTTATTTTTGTCGTTGTTGCTTGCTACTTATGCCACAGCAACCACCTACTTCTGCTATAGCTGTCTGTTGCTCTTGTTGCAACCACCGCCAACTGCTGTTCCTGTTGTCTTTGCCGTCAACTGCTCGCGTTGTCGCTGTCATCAACTGCTCCTGTTGTCGTTGTTATCAACTGCTCCTGCTACTGTCACAGCCTACTACACTGCTTTCTGATCATTTGTTATGTCCTTATGTAGATATATGAATGTTATTATGTTGCTCATCTTATGTCTATGATATTTTACGTAAAATTCATTTCATTTTTTAGTTGCATTCATTTCATTTTTTATGTTTGTTTAATAACTTAATCATTTGATGTTTATATTTTATTTTTATTTTATGCAAGTTATTAAATGATAATTTGGCTAATGCAATTTGTTATTTCATAGAAATACAATTTGTCAATTTTTACCATGCTAGAATATTAATATATATTTCTTAATACATCGATAAGTTATAATACTAATATATTATTATCATCCATTTATTTTGACTTGTGCGATTTTCAAACCATAAGGTTTATCCTCATACTGCCTCGAGGCTTACGCATCGCCTCACGAATGGAAAATTTCTCAATACCTCATCGCGCAATTTTAAAAATTGTATATGTCCATAACTTTAGAATATGTTTTAAAATAAACAAGAAGGTCTAAGTAGAATAGGCTAAGAGAATTCATGAATGTCGGGAAAGGGCATGGAAAGAAGTTAAAATTGTGATATGAGAAGTGTTACATAATTTTATATGCAATCATAAATATGTATTTAAGAAAGGAGGGCACAATTATGATTTATATTTTTTATTAAATTAAATTAAAATCAACTTCAAGCTAACTTGTAATCTAATAATTTTGAGTGAAGTTAGTTTAAATCAAAATAAATTTAGGTTAAATTCAAATCAAGCAGGTATTAAATTTAGATTACAAGTCAAACTCCCTCAACCTATCAACCAAAAATACGCTTGGGAACCAATGGATACAAATCAACCTCAAGATATCCCCTTACAAACACCCACTGAATAAATCTTACAAGTTTCCAAATCTCACTTCCAATACTAATATACTAGTACTAATGTCTATAGACAAGTTAAAAAACATGTGCTGGAAAATTGACAAAATGACTAACCAGTAGAAATCCCCAACTCAACTCAATCTGAGGAACACAAGCTTTTCCAGAGGATGCAAACCAATTTTTTCTGGAATGTTGAGGTAGCTTCCAAATGCTTAGAAGGACTACATGAGACAAGTTTCTTTTTTCCATTATTTCAATCAAATTTTTCCAAGGGAACTTGTTAAATTGGGGACCAAAAAATCGTTGATCACATATGTTCCCTATTATGGATTGTTTCTATCATTTTTTTTCAAGACATGGAAAAATAATCTAAACAAGAAATCATCAATATAATAACATGTACATTTTATTAAATAGAGAAAAATAAGTGGTTCAAATTAGAACAGCATCCAAGTCATATCCCTGAAGTATTACTTGCAAATGCACTGGGGTTAGAAATTACAAATTGATCTCTCTTGTAATATGCACACTAAGAACAGGTTTCATCAAAAGAAACTTTAGCAAATGATATGCTACCAAATGAAGAATAGTCCTCATTTAAAAAGAAAAATTATTAATCACCTCAGCTGCAGCATCAAGCTGCAGGAAGACCGGAACAGGAGATGTGAAAGTAGGTTGCAGGGCTCCTGATCTCTCTCGAGTTTTATGATCCAGAACCTCCAACTTAAAAAGTATACTCTCGAACCTGTATTTAGCATATGCATGTGTGTAACAATGATAACGAAAATTACAATTAGCGTTATAGTAGACAGATTTGTGGTAAAATCTATGTAATCATTAAAGGGATTTCTATCACTGGCAAGTAGTTCAGTGAGTAAGATGGCCTCTTGTGTAATGAATAAATGGGATTTAAACTAGAATGATTATCAGTGTCATCTAGAGCCTAGTGCAAATTAATAAAATAAATATCACATCAGTGTACGCTATTGAACAATTGTTATAAGGCATTTTGCATCAAGGTCATCAAACCAATTTATGACAAGGGATTAAACAAAAGCACCCCAGAAACTGAAGCAAATTTGAATGATCCAGTAGACCGTATTGTTTCGTCATAGAAAAAAAAATGGCATGTATACTAGTGCCAAGAGCCTCATTGATCCCTATCAACATTAGAAAGAATTTTCACCCAAAAGATTAATTGTAGCATTGAAAACATGTGAGGCCTCACCATGCTCGTCACACTTGATGGTCACATAGTTGCTTACTGTAATAGAACTGAAGTTCACTCTTGGCGCAATAATGAGGTGATCACTCAGCCAGACTATTCTTCAAAAATAGAATATAGAATGTCTCAAATTGTAGAAAAACATTGGTTATAATGTTAGTCCAAGCAATTTACGATCCAATAAATGGGAAGCTCTGCTCCAACCAAAAGAGAAAAAAAAACAAGTCTTCATACAAAAACTATTCAAAGAGCAAAATATAGTTCTGCGCAACAAATCACTGGGAGAAGTATAAGACATATCCATGAGTGCAAATTTGAACTGGAATCAGGCATAAAAGGCTTATGAAACCAATAAGATTTATCAAGGATAAAACCTATTGTGGAGAAGGTAGATGGGATTTACACTAGACTACCCAAGAAGAGAAGGAGAAGATGATGGTGCTTCCTTGGAATTCATGCCTCCAGGTTTGGTGTCCCTTGTAATATATGCCTTTGAAGAGAGGGGGGAGACTCAATGGGAGCCCAAGGCCGAAAACACGGGATAGGGAGAAACAAAATGGAAGGGGGTTTCTAATTTCACACACAAACAAATTAGGATTAGCCATCCCTTAGCAAAAACATTTTTTTATATATTTTCTTGATAAATGGTGGTCAATCTATATATGATAGGAAGGAAGATGTCATTCAATAAAATAGTTGTTTGCCTTCTAAACTCTATCATATAATCTTGCACATTTTGCCTATCCTACTTTAAATTGAACCAATGGATCCATTTTTCTTCTTCATGACTGAAAGGAAAGGATTGGGTATTTAGCGATATTTAAACTCTAATCATATCAAGATTGATAGATTATAATTTTAAAAATCTGACCTCCACCGCACCCAGTCCAGTAAGAATAACTTCAAACAAGCAAATGCAAATTTCTTCCTATTTGGATAATCAGAAGACATGATGATTATGTAGAAACTCTTAACCAATTATCAATTACTTCAGTTTTGATTGTTCCATCGTAAATGGGGAAAGCTTTTTTCAACCTTAAGAGAAATACATTATTGTCCTCACATTCATACATTCTGCTCAACTTATCTATTTATGATTCTCCAATACAGGCTGTCCATCAGAAATTTATCCTTCTATCCAGGCAGATGGTGGTTAAGCAACATATGGTGTCAATTCATGAAAAGGGCTTCAAAGGCAACCATTGTTATGGCCATTTGATCCGACATCTACTTGGCCACATATTTCTTTGAGCATGAGAGCAATTGTCCATAATCTATCCTCATAGTCAAGATCTCTCCATAGAATCACCGAAAGTATCATTCCCAGTTCTTAATTTAACCATGAAAAATAATTTTATTAGTTGAAACTAAGACGTCATAATCGAGCGTGAAAGGCTTACGAAACTAATAAAAATTATCTAGGGCAAGGATCTAGGATTTCTATCGAGTGATTAAAATAGATTACTTTAGAGGAGTGAGGAAGGAGGTGGTTGTGCCGACTTGGAATTGATGCCTTTAGGGAGATAGAGAGACTATGAAAGAGAAAAAGCGACTGAATCAACTCACCAAAATCCATATGGAGAAAAAAACAATAGACTGAGAAGGAATTTCTGATGTCCTTGATGCAGGCCTAAAATTAACATCCATTCTTTAGACTAATGGAGACAATTCATAGTCTTGAAAATTCAACTAAAGAACCAATTTAGAAAATATTTTCCTATAATTCCAACATCCGTTCAAATTCTTGTTAGTCATCCATCAAAAAATAAGAACAATTTCATTTTATTATTAAAAGCTTATTGATTGATGTAGAATAAAGAGCAGAACTTTATGGAGTGAATATGTTAGTGTCCCTGAATATCTACACAAAAATTTCTCTCACCTTACTCTTATATCCACTCCTCTCCTTACTCATTGTCACCCCCTTTATTTAATATATCAATTGCAACTTTGCAGTTTTTGTCCCTCCCAAGTTCATATTTGCAAATGATACCTTCTCAATATTAATATTGCAATCGCAAATATTCTAGAGAGCATCTTAAAAACAACATTAGGACACATTCTACTCAAGGATTACAATTAAGGATGACATGTTGGCTTGCACAAAATCAATGGACATCAGCTTCCATAGAGCATAAAATTTTATTTTATGTTCGCTAAATTGCAACAAAAGCTTTTATAACTCCTAGAAAAAAATTATTCTATAAAGTGAAGTCCAATTCATGGAGGTTAGGGTCATTATCCAAAACTAACAATACCAAGCTTTCAAATAAAAGTTCCAAAAATCAAGCTTCCAACTCACACGATAATTACTTCAATTCTCTCTCTCTCTCTCTCTCTCTCTCTCTCTCTCTCTCTCTCTGTTTCTCTCTCTCTCTCACTCACACACACAAACACACATGCACGTTTATGGGTATATAAGTATCAATATTCATATATTTGTATGTATGGAAATATAAATTTGTTTGTATAGTTCTAAAACCATTCATATGTAATTATTAAAATAAATAGAAAAGTCTATGCAATTCGTTGCTAAAAAATGTAGACATCTCTATTTTTGTAGTCTACTTCATGTTGACTCAAAAATAAGTTCAACTAGACAATGGTTCACTTGATTTTGATTCAACCCAAAAAAGCTAAAATCGATTCATGGTGGGCTCACTCAAATTTGATTCATTATAAAAATTAACTTAAGCATATCTTAACAAGGAAGGCCAAAAAAGCCAAAAATTTCTAAACAAAATTGCAACAAATGGCTTGTCATAATGAAAAGCATGCAAAAGGGGTTAAAAATTAAGTTACAATGCATTTAAAACTTGTTCATTAAAACAAAATTCCATTTCAATAACTTCAAACAGTTACATAAAACAGTTCATGTGCCATCCATGAAATCAAAATAGGTCATGATCAGCTATGGTGCAAATCACAACAGAAAATGCAATCTGGCATCACATTTAAGTAATCCTAACTTGTCTAGCATGCTAAGTTAGTATCAGGTGAAAAAAAAAACCCCAACATTTAAATTCAGAAACAGAAATATTTCAATATGTGAAGAAAAGCTATTCACTTTTCAGGTGGAAGAATTCTCCTCTCATTATTGAGATTTTGAAGCCAATCCTCATCCTCGTTGTCAAGATCATACTCTATAAAGTCACTAACCTCTGCTCTAGCTGCAAAGAAGAATAGATTTCAAAAAATTTAAAAGGAAGTCATTTGGTGGGGAGCGTGGAACCTTAATCAAAAGACAATAGGAGCAAACCTCCTCTTCCACGTAAGTAAGATGAAGGTTGGCTGAAAGTTCGGGAATAATCCCTTTCATATGTCTCCACAAAATTATACTGTGGTGTGGGGATTTCAGATGACACTTTTTTGACAAGGATGTGATGTACCTGGAAGGCATCATCAGTATGAGGTTAATCACTGCCAAGAACATATTAATTTAGACATATTAAAAGGAGGTTTAATGCATTACGCTTCACAATGGACATAATTCTATTATAATATATTCTGAGGAGCAGTTTCCAAGTTTTCCAAAGCAATTGAATAAATTTTGCCTGGTTTATAAGAAAAAACATGTATTGAAAAATAAATTTAAATGGCAAATGGCTTTTATGCCTCACAATGAAAACTGCTCTTATCGCATATGAACAGATACTATCTTTCTGCATTCAGAGGCCAAGTTAATATAAAACAAAAGGAAGACTCAAGGATCTTGCCAATAAGCATATGCAAAAAAGAAAAGCAACAAAATAGATTCAATCCACGTGGAAACCTTAAGTTATGATTAGAAGATGATCAGATATAAATGATAGCTAAACTGAACTATAATTGCTGTGCATTTTGTTCGATCCACTTATTAGGATTAAAAGGTATGGCAGTTGGATCCAATGTATGAAAAATCACATAATTTTTCCAAAAGTGGCAAATGAAATTAAACATGAACTTTTTGCCAAAATTGAGTACACTGCTGACAAAAAGGGTTTATGATCAAAGCTACAATGCATCTAAAATAAAAACGTAAAGAAAAAAAATAGTTATTCAACTCTTGGAAGTAACTAAATGGTTTATTGTCAAACGTCTCAGTGCTTTGGTCTTGTATAAAAGCTAACTTTTTCCTAATTTTGCTTTTTGAATGATTCACTTCAGGCTATTTAGAAGAGGTTTCTGTAAGTTTGGGGTGCATTTTTCAAGTTATTAAAATCATACAACTAAACTCTAATGTGTTTTCCACTATAAACCTGCCTATTCCAATTAAGGGTTGAGTATCAAGAAATTGAAGGGGCAAAAAAGTTTTGAATGTCCATTACTTCAGTACTGCTAAAATGACACCCAAATAAGGATTTTTTTCCCCCTCATGTAAGATAGAACTCAACAATGGCCAACTATCACAGTTCGAATCTTTGGTTCCAAATGAAGATTTTAACTAACTTAAATATGATCTAAAAGGAACAGTTTTTATAAACTACACTGAGAAATAAAATAATTACAATAAATGTCATGACAATACCAAAAATTTTTTTTAGCATGCAGTTATGATCCCTATCCCCCATCTTCCTGGTAACCAACGAAACAAATTCAAGTTTGCCATTATCTAGCCACAAGCACTTCAAACTGCTACTTACAACTTTCAAGCAAAACCGAAAAAAGAATTGATTATCCTATAAAATCTCAACCCAGATAAAAACAAACCAAGTTCAATGCACCTTAAATTGCGACAAAAAAGGACTATAATATATAATTCAAACACGTGAATAACAGTGTACCTCATTGTCAGTCTCGGCTGCAATTCGTAGCAGTTGTGAGTTCCGGGTGGCAGCAACAGCAGTTGGCACTTCATCATCATCAAAATCTTTCACAGACTTAATAATAGGAAGTTTCTTATGAATGTCAAGAGGGCGTGGCCGAAATGACAACCTACTCATATCTGCTCATGCTCCACCCATGCGAGCGCAAACGCTCAAACTCCACATCTGAACCCTGTCACTCCATCCAAATCTCACAGCCCACACAACTGAAGCTAACCAGCTATCACTCACCCAAAAAAAAAAAAGTAGCAGAATTCAAAGTCGCCAACTTTCACTCAGCACAACCCGAAACCAACACAGGAAGCTCAAAACTTTACAGACAAGAACCGACGGCACAATTCAATGAAGAGCAAAGCAAAAGAAGATAACAGCACGGTGCCCTAGTCCAGAAAACAAATAAGCAACGGGCAGCTGTGTTCAAATTCCTCCAGTCCCGGATAACAAACGTAAGTATAGAACCTCTGGGAAGAATTCGAAGGCTTGCCGAAATTGACGGGCCAATTAGGGCACAGGCAGGACGCGCGAGTATGACCGATTTGGCGGGCCAGGGATTTGAGAACCAGGAAAAGGTCTGCAAAAGTATGAGAAGGAATGGGAAGAGAATTGAAGGGAAGGGGTTTATAGGGTTTTGAGGATTGAAGGTCTAGGGTTTGAAAGAAGTGAAAAGCGAGGGAAGTGGAGAAGTGAAAAGAGTAGAAGGAACGTAGGGATGTTGGAGTTCTCGGAGGACCACTTCCCCCTCGATTCGAGCTGCTGATACGGCGCAGCTACGGCTACAATATCGGTTGTATACGCTGAGCTGCATGGATCGGAAGGCTGAGTAAGTTCATGGAATGTAGAACACTTAGCTCAAACTTTTTGAAGGTTTGAATGTGGAAGCACTTCTTTTTTTTCATACAATTTTTGCATAATAATACTAAACAAATTTAATTTTACATATCAATTTTACATATCCTATTATGATAAAATTGAAGAAATATACTTATGTTCAAATGTACTATTCAAATTATAAGATTCTAAACAAGTTAGAAGGGGCCTTGATTAGCATTCATTATCTCTTGTGATTATTGCAAATCAATATTCACTATCTCTTGTGATTATTGCAAGGAATGATTCTATGATGAAATTTTCATCTTTGTCCCTGACTAATTAACTATTGTTAATAATGTTATAGCATTGATTAGCTAAATATGTAAGTAGCGCTCATAAGGATATCAGTCATCAAGTTATTAACTTTGAATGTTGATTGAAATTTGTTATGACGTTGATTGAAGTATGTCTGGGTAACAATGGAACGTTATTTGAAGCTTATTCATATGAATTTTGTAATTTGGAATAAAGTTTGAATAATAACTAAAGAAAGCATGTTTATGTTCAAAAATATTTCAATCAATATTAGAATCCTACTAGAGTAAGTCCTAATAAGAGTTATTATGATTTTATCAATATTCAAGTAGAGTTTGAGGAGAATTAAATCAATCTCATACATTGCTATGATATTGTATAAACATAGTTTTATTTTATTATTTTGCACGCACTACCTATTTTAAAAATGACTTTAATTGAATTCTCTCCCTATGTAGATGTATGCTCTGAATATATTTGTAGAAGACAACATGGTGCTAATCACATAAAAAGTAAGTTTAGTGAAAAATATATATACATATATTAGATAGTTCAAGACTATTGATATGATTGTGTGAAATATTAGATGTCATAATATAATATGTATTATTGTTGTATTTTGCACTAATCAGCATTTGAATATAGCATTGAAGATTAAAATAAAATTGTGATTATATAATATCTTTATGTAATACAATTACTCTTTTATTTTTTTTATTTCATTTTTTGAACTATAATTATGAATTATAAATACATCTACTATTGCTACATGAGAATTGTTTGAATCCAAATGATCTTTAAGAGCACATGAAACCATGCTATTAATCATAACTTGGTATATTTTATAATGTTGTAAATGTATTAGTTTTATAGTGACACAAATGAGTACTAAGAGCCATACTTATGAAATAAGAGTGGCTTCATTAATAGTAAATATTGAAACACTCATTTGAGACATAGAAGAAGCTATTCAATTATGATGTGCTATAAATATTATGTATATTCATTTATATCAAAAAAAAAAAAAATCTTTATCTCTTACTATGATTCCATTCTTGAAAATATTTTTAAAATATTATAAATATTTTAATTAAATGCTTCTAATTATAATATTTTAAATGTATTCAATGATATATTATTTTTCATTGTAATGTACTATGACTATTGGATTATACTTTTCTTTGGTTGCCTTATAATATATTATGTTATGACTAATGTTTTTGCATTATATTATATGAGCACTTTATAAACTTACAAACCATTTTTGAGCCTTAATTAGCACAACCAAATTATATGTAAATCTTGTATAAAGTTTATTTAAATTTTATTTTAAAAATTTTTAAATATTGCTTCAAATCAAAGTACATGATTTGAATCGATTGAACAATGTTCAAGCATAGGTTTATTTATTTATCTGCATACGTCCACAATCTTGATTGAAGCATATTTGAATCAATTTTAAAATAATTATAATATAAAAAAAATTTTAAAAAAAAAGTTTAAAACAAAACTTATGGGTATTTCTTCCTAAAAAAAATATATTTATAGCATGTTTCTCACACAAATAAATAGTGGGCACATTTTCTAAATGTTAATATTGTTGGGAACATAAAGTCATTGATGTTGGGATTTTCAGAAGATTATTTAATTAAATAGTCAGTGAAAAAGTGTGACTGATGATGGGGGGTGACTTTTTCTTAAAGAGATTTATGACTATGATTGGCTTTGAGTTATAATTGTTTAATGAAAGGATTTGGAGTTTGTGGTTGAACGATTGGGGATTAAGAGATTCATAATGATAGAGATGCCAGAAAAGTTTAGCCTGATTTGTAAGATCAAGTTGAGGAAATAGACATTGTGTGGGGTAAACCATTAAAAAACTTGTGTATTTTTGCCTTAGAATGTGTGGTTATGATGTGGAGTATCTCGTTAGATTTGAAGGAGTTTAATAAGAGTTTATATGTCAAGACATAGATAACAATACTAGGTATTAGACTCGCTTAGCTTGATTAAGAGCATTAATATAAAATTTGGAGTAAATATAAGGGTTTTATTGTCATAGGGACATTGAGAGGAAGTTAATAATGATAAGAATAGGAAATAAGATAATAATAAATAAAAAATAAAATAAAACATAGATACCTACCTAATTTCACCAAAAAGAAAAATTTGAGCCACTAAACACCAAGCCAAGAACGAGCAATCTTTTACTCAAAAATATATTGTTTATCAATTGAATTTTTTTATTATATGCCAATTTTATTTATAGGGATTATTGTTGATCTTACTTTTGTTCAAACAATCCAATCTGACCCTCAACCTCTTTATATTAGGACTAGGGCTTCTTAGTACCTTTAGGTGATCAAGGCTTTAGCTTGGTAGGCACAATCCCTTTCTTGTTTTTTCAAGTGAACTCTACTTGACCTTAGCTCACCTTGAGTAGTTGGGAGTCATGTGATAAGTTCAATTTGGAACTTAGGAAGCCTAAGTACAAGTTGGCTTTGGTTAGCTCAAGATATGGTTGGATTGTAGGGTTGCTTTGGTTGGGGAATTATTAAATCTGAAAATCATCTTTTTTTTTATGAACAAAACTCATTTCCATATTTACCTTTTTAAAACTCCCTTGCCACACAGTGTATACTCAGAAGAACATAACAAGAAAAATTTAGAATGAACTAAGCAAGTAAAAAAAAATTAGAAAGGAAAGATATGAAAATATCTTATAAAACAATCATTGTAATATGGTTCAGGTAAGGGTAGTCTAAAATGAATTAGATCTTACTAAGCCCAAATAAATATATAATGAAAACTTAATAAAATACCTTTTTATCCAAACCAAAAAATAAAAATCAAATTTCTTTTGTTTTGGGTTCAAAGAGATCTCCCACAATAATGTTTTCTCGTGGTCATTTAAATCCTAGGGGATACCCAAAAAACTCTCAAGAAGAGAAATTTTGCTTACTTTCTATGATTCTATAAAAATTGGACGACAATTCAATTTTCACTATCTCAATAAGAGCAACCTTTGGTTTTTAGCACGGAGTTAGACTATCGGGTAGAGGTTAGAAAACATAACCTGAATAGTAACTCACACCTCAACACTGAGGGTTTACGAGATGACTATAAGTGACTTGATAAAAGAGTACAGAAAAAGCCCAAAAGGGGGTAGTCGATGGCATGTTAGAAAAAACTATTAGACAGGTAAAAATAACTCGGTCAAAATTTCATAGATTCCTTGTCTCAAACTATCAAGATTGTATGTCTACATGGTCATGGAGGTAGTTGACCCAACCCGACTAGAAATTCCTTGTTGGCAATTCATGTGTTGTGTCATCCAATGTGTCCAAGAAGTTCTAAAGTTAAAGAAAGGAGAAATTTAAGGTTCCTAAAACTAGTCAAACTAATAAGGTAGAGTTGGACTTGTAACTTGTTAAGAGTATGATGAGGAGGTTTACGTAGTGAAAAGAAGAAAGAATGACCTGGATACAAAGTTGATTCACCTCATAAAAGACTCATAATCCCATCTGGGTTGAGACTACCGCTAACACTATAAATGTCTCTAGACAAAGCCTTCTAAGTGTATAAACATATGCTTGGCTAGTTAGGTTAGAGCAGCGAGAAGAATTTCTCTTGAGACGAGCATTATTATCTAGAGCAAATCCTAAGTGTGGAGGCTCTATTTTCTGCTTAGAGGATGTTTCCATGCAATTATGTTCATTTTAAAATTATCCTGAAGGTCGTGTAAGAAAGTAAGTACAAAGAATAACATTTTTTATTTTAAAATTTTGTAAAATCTTAATTCTAGTTTTTAGTATTGGTAAATATTTTAAGTTAAACTTTTGTATTAAAGGTGTTTTCTTAAAGAGCCCGACCTAATTATACTCAAACAAATCATAAGCAAAATAAGGCAAAAATTCAACACACTACATAAAGTGAATAAGCCAAACAAATATATAAAAGGCCAAGTGTCGTTGAGCCAATAATATATCCTAAAAAAATAAAAAAAAATTATTTGAGTCTATATAATACATGTTTGATCCTAGATCTATATAATAAAATAGTTTTAGAATTAAGTTATGAGGCACGAACATCTACTCCTGGTCCTCGCAACATGCTCCCTGTGCACCGAGCTCCTCAAAACCCATGCTCATATCTTATTTCCATACAGATTCTCCTGGGGACTTTAAAAAGCATATAAGAAAATTATAAAAGAAAAACATGATCTATAAAATAAAAGTTAGTACAGATAAAGGCATGCAAAATATAACGAACTAAGTCTGTTGGGAGGAGAAATAAGCAGCACCTATAAAAAATATATTAATTTAACTTAACAATTATTTAGCTCCTCTTTGTTTGACTTAGCTTCATGCAAGAAAATCGTTCTAATATGCTAATGTGTATGTATCCAACTCATTAAAACACAAGTGCATCAAAAAACATGCGATGAAACACATCAAACAATAGTCACGAATATGAAAATCCTAGCTACACCCTAGCCCTAGTTCTACAAGGTGTTGCCTATACATACATCTAAGTTGTGGTCATACGATGTAAGAGACCAAGGGCTTTCCTACAAGATCATGATGGAGTCATCAAGCATGCCTCATCCCGAGCATCTGAATGAGTTGACACTTCTCACGATAAATGATAAATTTAAGTCTAGATCTATGCTTGGTACGATCTTGTAATATTTGATAATAATAAAATAAATCACATTACCCAACTGAATAGCCCAATAGATAATGCTCATTTCTCTATTACCATCAAAGTCAATCTACGAGTTAGCTAGTCTTGTCACTAAAAGGGCTCGCTTATGCAACCTTGAACTATAAAAGAGAAAACAAGCATTTCACTCATATGAAATAGAACACTCATTGCAAGAAAATATATAATATACAAATCAAGTGCATAAAGAAATATAAGGCATGACTTAATAAGTTTAACATGCCAAAGAAATACAACAAATGCATCATATAAGTGTAAACAAATGTAAACTCATGATAAAACATGCATCAGACCCTACAGTGCATACAAAGTGCAAACTTAAATCAAAAGGATAACACCTTGAGGTCATAAAAATGACTCCGGGATACTAACCTTATATCCTAGAGGAGGACTGGGCTGGCATCACCGGGCCACTGAGACAGCTCTAGGTACCAACCACTAATACCCTGGGTACAACAATGGTCAAATACAAACCCAACATGTAGTGAATGCAAAGAAGAATGCAAGAAATAACATATGTGACTCAACATGCATAATACATAAGCCAAAAACTCGACACATGTAAAAACATGAATGAGGCAAGCTTTCAAATTCAAATTGATGCGGCCATAAAACCAAAGGGATGACAACTATAACATAGCCCCTCTAATCTGGAAGCAAAAAGAGGGATCAACACCATGGCACCAAAGAACGGGTTCTAAGCACCCGCTCCGCTTATCCTCAAATCGACTCAAGGATCGTGTTGACATTCTAAACCCCAATACAGATACTTACTCCTAAGTAGTGATAGAGTCTTGACAGTTTCGTACACACCTTATCGAGTAGTCTACATTGGTCAATCAAAAAGATGAAAAATGAACTAATAATGATCACGCCAGTAGTGATGAGGTCATTATAAATCTAGTTGATTAGTCATACCAAATAATTACTATCGCGTAAGAGAATGTACCCACAGTTCGTGATACAAATCTCAGAGCATCCAACGTATAATGATTAAAAATTGACTTATTCAAAATAACATAAATTGATTTGAAAATTATTGTCAAAATAAGAGTTGTAACCCTTACACAAGGGTGTACAAACTACTTATGTGTAAAAATCTTAGGCCCACCAACGTATAAAAGTGAAGAAGCCTATTAACAATAGGCCAAGCCGAACCTAATAAATCGCGGGAGACTCGCAGTCGTCACACTGCAGTTGATGTGGTATGGAGACTAAACATCAAATGAGAATAAATATTCTCAAATCTCAACCATGATTCTTGGATCATCAAAATCACAAAACCAAACCAAGTAGGTTTAAAGCTTTACTATTACAGGGTTGATAATAACCCAATGATTCTTGGTTGGTTAGGCCATGACTTAGAGTCTCGGTGCCAAACTATGGACTCATGACTTTCGACTAAGAGTGATTTGAGGTCAATAGTGTCATTATCCTAGGATTATTATAGTGGCTCTCGATCACATTAAATTGGCTTAATGATACACCTAAAATATATAGCTTTATGTACACATTTTTATACATATTTTTGAGATATTATACTTTAATGGAAGGTTTTAATATGTTTTTCTTTCAGGCACAATCAAATGGATGAAAAATGGTGAAAGGAGTGAAAAATGATCAAATTTGAGCAAAAAATGAGAAAGTGCGCAAAAGCACTCTGGCGCCTAAGTGCCAGAACTAGCGCTTACTCGTCAGTAAAACCGAGAAGGCCAAGCCTAACCACCCAGTACCTCACGTTTAAGCGCCAGAAATAGTTAATTGGCGATTTAATGAATTTTGATGAATTTTTTAAGAGGTGTTTGAAGCAACCCTTGGTGAAAACATGGAAAATAGTTAATGGACACGAAAATATATTCAATTGGCTTTTGAACGGAGGCAACTCTTGGAAGATTCATTGAATGTGGACATATTTTGAAGAGACACCAAGGCACCTTTTGGAAAATTATAAAAAGACTTGGATTGGATTGAAGCCCCCCGTCGAAAGAATTCTTCCAGCCCTTCCACACTCCCATACGATTTCTTCCACACACGCCGCCGCCCCCCTTTTTTTAATTTTAAGTTGTAGTTTGTATTGTAAGAGAAGGAAGAGATTCAAAGAAATTTCAAGAGTTTGAAGGGAGAGGATTTGAGATAAGCTTTTATCTTTGTGATTACATTTGGTTTTAATTTAGACTTCACGTTTGTTTGTATGATTTCTACTTTCAAACTTAAGTGTGGTTATGTTTTCTCCATAAATTCTGAGTAGTTTTCTTTATTTTTTTCCTTAAAATGATAAGTGATTAAGTGTTGTATGGAAGTTGTGTGAAGTATTAATATTTAATGTTGGAATAAGTTGTGATGATTTTAAACCTCATACTTCATTTACTTCTTGATTTGGCCAATTAAGATGTTAATATCTGTTGTGACAACAAGTAAGATCCGAGATGATATTGTCTCAGTCAACAAATGGTAAGAATCACATGAGATTGTATGGATGAGAATGTAATTCATATGATTGAGTGCAAATAAATGGAGAAAAAAACTTTGAAGGGTGTAGAATTAGAGGACTTTAGAGTGACAGACTAAAGCCTCCAATTTGATTTATAGTTTTAGGTTTTGATACGAGATGTTAGCCCTCAGGTGGAGGAAGAAGAGGGAACTCTAGAGTGAGAGCTAGTATCTTCCCTACCTAACTCATCTTCAAGACAATTCAAAATTTAAATTAGCCAATATTTTTTATAGCATCTCTAGTAAGGGTAAAGAATATTTTTTCTCTTATTTGGCTCAACAAAATTTGAATACTTCCACAATAGAATTCTTATACTTGTTACTGATTCATGATAAGGATAAAGATATTTTATTTATATTGCCTTCATCTTACAAATATTTAATTAAGTTTAATTAGTTGTTTACTTTATTTTCAATTATCAAAAATTACAAAAAGAATCGAACATTCATTTATATTATAACATCTAAAGTTTGAATAAGAATATTTTACTGAGTAAAATTTATTATTTAATTTCTTTTGATTCTAGTTGCATATTGTATTTTTTTCCTCTGTGGTTCGATATTCTGGGCTAAATCAAAAAGTCATATATTACTTGATAACGATACGTGTACTTATATAGTATCCCATATTTAAATATAATAATTGTATTCTTATTTGCTTCGAAGTCAAATTTTGCCTAGATGTTGTTGGTGATCAAGTTTTTGGCGCCGTTGCAAAGTAAGAATTATAAGTAAAAAAAATTAAGAATATAACCGCATACATCGTATTGACATATAAAATCTGGTTCACTTAAGCAAAAATATGAGAAAAATGATGGCTTTGCAGCGTTATGGTAATAATATCATGACATTATCAATTGGAAATAGGTATGTGTGCAAAAGAACTGAGGCGCCTAAGTACCCAGAACTGGCTCTTAAGCCCCAGGAAAATCGAGAAGGCCGCGCCTGAGTGCCACATACCTCGCGCTTAAGCGCCAGAGGCAATTACTTCATGATTCAATGAATTTGGACAAATTTTTGAACAGGTGTTTGAAGCAACTCTTGGTGAAAGAGTGGGATATGGTTAATGGACACAAATATAGATTCAATTGGCTTTTAAAAGGAGGCAAATCTTAGAAGATTCATTGAACGTGGACATATTTTGAAGAGACACCAAGGCACCTTTTGGAAAATTATAAAAGAATACTTGGATTGGATTAAAGAACTCTCTCACACACCACCCTAGCGCCCTAGAGAAATTCCTACACGCCCATCATAGCCTCACCACCGATGCCTCTCTCATAGATTAATTTGGATACTTTTAGAGAGAAGAAGGAGGAGCTGTAGTGTGTGAGTAGAGAGTATTGTAAGAGAAAGGAAGAGAAGAGATTCAAATGAACTTCAAGAGTTTGGTGGAGATGATTTTAGATAAGTTTTTATCATTGTGACTACATTTGGTTTTAATTTAGACTTCTTGTTTGTGTGCATGATTTCTACTTTTATACTTAAGTGTGGTTGTGTTTTCTCCATGAATTTTGAGTAGTTTTCTTTATCTTTTTCCTTAAAATGATAAGTGATTAAGTATTGGATGAAATTTGTGTGAAGTATTAATCTTTAAAGTTGGAATAAGTTGTGTTGATTTTAAACCTTGNGCCAAACTATGGACTCATGACTTTCGACTAAGAGTGATTTGAGGTCAATAGTGTCATTATCCTAGGATTATTATAGTGGCTCTCGATCACATTAAGTTGGCATAATGATACACCTAAAATATATAGTTTTTATGTACACATTTGTATACATATTTTTGAGATATTGCACTTTAATGGAAGGTTTTAATATGTTTTTCTTTCAGGTACAATCAAATGGATGAAAAATGGTGAAAGGAGTGGAAAATGATCAAATTTTAGCAAAAAAGGAGAAGGTGCATAAAAGAATTCTGGCGTCTAAGTTTCCAGAACTGGCGCTTACTCGTCAGTAAAACCGAGAAGGCCAAGCCTAACCACCCAGTACCTCGCGCTTAAATGCCAGAAGTAGTTAATTGGCGATTCAATGAATTTGGACGAATTTTTTAAGAGGTGTTTGAAGCAACCCTTGGTGAAAATGTGGGAAATAGTTAATGGACACAAAAATAAATTCAATTGGCTTTTGAAAGGAGGCAACTCTTGGAAGATTCATTGAATATGGGCATATTTTGAAGAGACACCAAGGAACCTTTTGGAAAATTATAAAAGAAGGACTTAAATTGGATTGAAGCCCCCCTCGAAAGACTTCTTCCATTCCTTCCACACTCCCATATGATTTCTTCCACACACGCCGCCACCCCCTTCTTTTATTTTAAGCTATAGTTTGTATTGTAAGAGAATGAAGAGATTAAAAGAAACTTCAAGGGTTTGGTGGAGAGGATTTGAGATAAGTTTTTATCTTTGTGATTACATTTGGTTTTAATTTAGACTTCATATTTGTTTGCATAATTTCTACTTTCAAAATTAAGTGTGGTTGTGTTTTCTCCATGAACTCTGAATAGTTTTCTTTATCTTTTTCCTTAAAATGATAAGTGATTAAGTGTTGGATGAAAGTTGTGTGAAGTATTAAACCCTAAACCTCATACTTCATTTACTTCTTGATTTGGCCTATTAAGATGTTAATATCCGTTGTGAGAACAAATAAGATCTGAGATGGTATTGTCTCAGTTAACAAATGGTAAGAGTCACATGAGATTGTATGGATGAAAATGTAGTTCATATGATTGAGTGCAAATAAATAAGAAAAAAAACTTTGAAGGTTGTAGAATTAGAGAACTTTAGAGTGACAGGCTAAAGCCCTCATTTTGATTTATAGTTTTAGGTTTTGATATGAGATGTTAGCCCCCAAGTGGAGGAAGAAAAGGGAACTCTATAGTGAGAGCTAATATCTTCCATACTTAACTCGTCTTTAAAACTATTCAAAATTTAAATTAGCCAATATTTTTTATAGCATCTCTAGTAAAGGTAAAGAATGTTTTTGCTCATATTTGGCACAACACAATTTGAATACTTCCACAACAGAATTCCTATACTTGTTACTGATTCATGATAAGGATAAATATATTTTATTTATATTACCTTCATTTTACAAATATTTAGTTAAGTTTAATTAGTTTTTTACCTTATTTTCAATTATCAAAAATTATAAAAAAAATCGAACATTCATTCCTATTATAGCATCTAAAGTTTGAGTAAGAATATTTTACTAAGTAGAATTTATTATTTAATTTCTTTTGATTCTAGTTGCATATTTGATTTTTTCCATGTGGGTTCAATATTCGGGGCTAAATCAAAAAGTCATATATTATTTGGTAATGATACGTGTATTTGTGTAGTATCCCATATTTAAATATAATAATTGTATTCGTATTTGCTTCAAAGTCAAGTTTTGCCTAGATGTTGCTGGCGATCAAGTTTTTGGCGCAGTTATAAAATAAGAATTATAAGTAAGAAAAAAATTAAGAATATAACCGCATACATCGTATTGACATATAAAATCTGGATCACTTAGCACCCAATGTCAATACGTGATGATAGGAAACAAGCAAAAATATGAGAAAAATGATGGCTTTGCAGCATCCTGATAATAATATCATGACATTATCAATTGGAAATGGGTATGTGTGCAAAAGAACTGAGGTGCCTAAGTACCCAGAATTGGCTCTTAAGCCTCATAAAAACCGAGAAGGCCACGTCTGAGCGCCACATACCTCGCGCTTAAGCACCAGAGATAGTTACTTCATGATTCAATGAATTTGGATAAATTTTTTAAGAGGTGTTTGAAGCAACTCTTGGTGAAAGAGTGGGATATGGTTAATGGACACAAAAATACATTCAGTTGGCTTTTGAAAGGAGGAAACTCTTGGAAGATTCATTGAATGTGGACACATTTTGAAGAGTCACCAAGGCACCTTTTGGAAAATTATAAAAGAAAACTTAGATTGGATTAAAGAACTCTCTCACACACACCACCCTAGCGCCCTAGAGAAACTCCTACACGCCCATCATACCCACACCACTGATGCCTCTCTCATAGATTAATTAGGATACTTTTAAAGAGAAAAAGAGAGGAGTTATAATGTGTGAGTAGAGAGTATTGTAAGAGAAAGGAAAAAAAAGAGATTCAAAGGAACTTCAGGAATTTGATGGAGATGATTTGAGGTAAGTTTTTATCTTTGTGACTACATTTGGTTTTAATTTAGACTTCTTGTTTGTGTGTATGATTTCTACATTTATACTTAAGTGTGGTTGTGTTTTCTCCATGAATTCTGAGTAATTTTCTTTATCTTTTTTTTTCTTAAAATGATAAGTGATTAAGTATTGGATGGAAGTTGTGTGAAGTATTAATCTTTAAAGTTAGAATAAGTTGTGATGATTTTAAACCTTGTACTTCATCTAATTTTTAATTTGGCCAATTAAGATGTTAATATTTGTTATGAGAACATGTAAGATCTGTGATAATATTGTCTCAGTCAACTAATGATAAGAATCAAATGAGATTGTATATATGAGAATGTAATTCATATGGTTAAGTGCAAATAAATAGAAAAATAAATTTTGAAGGGTGTACAATTTGAGGACTTTAGAATGACAAGCTAAAGCCCCAAGTTTAGTTTATAGGCTTAGGTTTTGATACGGGATATTAGCCCCCAGGAGAAGAGAGAAGATGAAATTCTAGAGTGAGGGCTAGTATTTTCCTCACCTATCCCATTTTCAAGACCATTCAAACTTTAAATTAGCCAATTTTCTTT